>JACXGK010010389.1:0-18042 GCA_016801125.1 Novumbra hubbsi | reverse complement strand
AAGAGATGGGCCAATTGTTCTCTACCAGAGAATAAAGAGATGGGCCAATTGTTCGCCACCAGAGACAGAGAATAAAGAGATGGGCCAATTGTTCTCCACCAGAGACAGAGAATAAAGAGATGGGCCAATTGTTCTCCACCAGAGACAGAGAATAAAGAGATGGGCCAATTGTTCGCCACCAGAGACAGAGAATAAAGAGATGGGCCAATTGTTCTCCACCAGAGACAGAGAATAAAGAGATGGGCCAATTGTTCTCCACCAGAGACAGAGAATAAAGAGATGGGCCAATTGTTCGCCACCAGAGACAGAGATCCAGCCTCTTGACAGCCTGCCAGATTCCATCAGGAGGAGCGGAGAGTACAGCAGACTGCCTCTCCCCACACAGTATCTCCCCCTCCCCACACCGCCTCTCCCCCTCTCCTCACAGTCTCCCCCCCTCCCCACACCGTCTCTCCCCCTCCCCACACCGTCTCTACCCCTCTCATTCTCTCCCTCTCTCACTTTCTTTCACCTCTGTCACCTTCTAATCACATTATTCCTCCAAGGCAGTCTTTGTGGAGCTCAACCGAACTCTGTCATCTTGTTAGCTACACTACCGGGTGATCTACTTCACTGCCAGACTACTGCAGCTGTTGTCCCTCTAATTATGGAGCGGGGGGCTGTACTGCCATCCCACCCCCCCAATACATGCAACACAGGTACAAGGACAGTGGCTACTGCTGTACCACGGATTATAGTTCAACAGCAGTTTATAACAATGTTTGACAAAAACAGGTAGAGCAATATTTAATTCTCAGAAGGTCAGGCCATAGATATTCTCCAGTCTTATGCCATAGATATTCTCCAGTCTTAGGCCATAGATATTCTCCAGTCTTAGGCCATAGATATTCTCCAGTCTTAGGCCATAGATATTCTCCAGTCTTAGGCCATAGATATTCTCCAGTCTTAGGCCATAGATATTCTCCAGTCTTAGGTCATAGATATTCTCCAGTAATAGGCCATAGATATTCTTCAGTCTTATGCCATAGATATTATCCAGTCTTACATAAAATATGTTTTATTGTTTGTAATTTATTACGATACAAGTATAAAGAACAGAGGTTCCATTAAGCAGCCAAATCCCCATAACCAATAGAATAAAGCAATTAGAATGCCGACAGATCTGAGCCAATGGCCCCCTGCTACTCTCCATTCTGTCCCCTCCTATTGGTCCTTTAACACGGCATGCCTGATACACAAAGGTTTCCTAAGAACTCTGTAGTCAGAGGGGTCTCACTCACAAGGTGTTGTGCAGATAAAGTAACCGGAGGGGGAAATGTGAGGCTGAAGATTCGGTTACTTTGAGAGGGCCCTGAAATCAGCCCGCTTTTCCTACAGGTTTCGCTGCATCATGTGTAACCCCTGGCGATGGCAGCTAAACGGGGAACACGTCCGTCACGGACCCAAATCATGAAGATTTATTTTTGGGCCTAAAAGTACAAAAGAAGACGGGATGAAGATGTAAATGTCTGTATATTTCTGTTCCTCAGCCAAGAGTCATTGAGCTGGTGGCAGATGGTGCTGAACAGAGACAGGACAGGAGGGGGTCGCTGGATCCTTCTGGTTTTAATATCAGAAAGCTGACGAGGAGGAAGGGCCGAGAGACTGAACCAAAGAGACCTGCAGACCAGAGCTCTATGGACGCGTCCCAAACGGGGACAGGGGGCATTTGGGACGTGTCCCATCAGTACACTCAGCAACACACGGTCAACCCTACCAACACACGGTCAACCCCACCCACACGGTCAATCCCACCCCCACACGGTCAACCCCACCCACACACGGTCAACCCCACCCACACACGGTCAACCCCACCCACACACGGTCAACCCCACCCACACACGGTCAACCCCACCAACACTTCACGTTGTAATCTGTGTCACAGGTCCCTCATGTACTTGGTGACGCCGGGTCCCCTCAGAGGAGAGACACTAGTCCCACACCGGGTCCCCTCAGAGGAGAGACACTGGTCCCACACCGGGTCCCCTCAGAGGAGAGACACTGGTCCCACACCGGGTCCCCTCAGAGGAGAGACACTGGTCCCACACCGGGTCCCCTCAGAGGAGAGACACTGGTCCCACACCGGGTCCCCTCAGAGGAGAGACACTGGTCCCACACCGGGTCCCCACAGAGGAGAGACACTGGTCCCACACTGGGACTCTTCTGCTGAAATAAAGATGATTTAAAAACTGCAGGAGAGCTTTACCTTTCTGCATTGATCCACCTCACTGAAGATCTCAGAGTCATCGTCCAGGCTGTCCCCAGAGCTCTCCAGAGTCAGGCCAACCCCGTCATCCAGAATCTCCTCTGTGACATGAACAGACACCAAAACACCATGAAGACAGACGGCACCAAATGTAAGAAAAACACTTCATTTGGCCAACATACTATTAACAACATTACATACAACTATTTACTGACACTAAACCTAACCTTAAAACTCATCCTATCGCAAACCTTTAACCTCATCCTATCTCTAACCTTAACCTTAGATCTCCTCCTAAACCTAATCCCATCCATACTCCTTTCCTTTCAGTAAAAGTATGTACCAACAGAACCTTAATCAAAGCAAGCATTAACTTTGTTCTTTCATAGTTTGTTGAGAGTATGAATATCTTTGAAGTATCTACAGATCAAGTTCTGATATTTTTATGCAGCTGCTTAATGTGTTCTTGGCATTAATTTTTCAGTCACAATTTACCGGCATGGTGAACAAACCCGCAATTTATTTACTGCTTTCCAGGACAAAGTACCAGACTGTCCTGGCTTACTTTCACTCTGGACACCAGTAGTCTAACTTACTACATAAATTGCATGGCTCCTGAGAAGATGTCTGTATTAAAATCTCACTCTCCCTGACACCAGAGTAGATAGTGGTATAGAAGTCTAAATCCAGCCGGCTCAGAGGCTATCGGCAGCCATCTTTATTCACCCTGGCTCATGGAGAAGATGTCTGTGTAGAGGTCGTCCTGGGCATCCGAGCGCCTTGGGGGCAGGTAACACAGCTGGCGTCGGTCCGTGGAAGGCAGAGTGTTGACCGTCAGGGATAAAGAGGTCTGGGAGAAGGCGGTCTTCATGTCGGAGAAGTTCAGACTGTGGGAGTCCTTCCCGTTCAACTGCAAGATCTCATCGCCCGCATTCAGACCTGCAGAGAACAGTCAGTATGTTAGACAGCGTGTAAGACTCAATACACAGACGATGTATAAGACAACGTGTTATATGTAATAACCAGACGGTGTGTGTTCTCACTTTAGGACTAACTATTACAATTTAATTGTCGACTGATTCAAAGTCTTAGCCAACACCAGTCTGGACTGCTCTGTTTCTGTGGCCTAGAAGACATAGAGGAACTACAGCTGTTCCAATTAACCTACCTACCCCCACCCCCCACGCCAGCAGCTGCCCACCCTTAAAGGTAGGCATATAGGGTCTGAGCATAGCCTGGAAGTAGGCATATAGGGTTTTAGCATAGCCTGGAAGTAGGCATATAGGGTCTGAGCATAGCCTGGAAGTAGGCATATAGGGTTTTAGCATAGCCTGGAAGTAGGCATATAGGGTCTGAGCATAGCCTGGAAGTAGGCATATAGGGTCTGAGCATAGCCTGGAAGTTGGCATATAGGGTTTTAGCATAGCCTGGAAGTAGGCATATAGGGTTTTAGCATAGCCTGGAAGTAGGCATATAGGGTCTGAGCATAGCCTGGAAGTAGGCATATAGGGTCTGAGCATAGCCTGGAAGTAGGCATATAGGGTTTTAGCATAGCCTGGAAGTAGGCATATAGAGTTTGAGCATAGCCTGGAAGCAGGCATATAAGGTTTGAGCATAGCCTGGAAGCAGGCATATAAGGTTTGAGCATTGCAATGAAGTAGGCATGTAAGGTTTAAGCATAGCCTGGAAGGAGGCATATTGGGTTTGAGGTGCACAACTTCTGACCACGTCTCATAGGTATGTAGGTAAGTAGGATATTAAAAGGCATTCACGAATTCCTCACAAACCCCATACTGACCTCCTCTACATTAGCAGTGAAGAGAGCCTTCTCATAACAGACACTTTCATGATTGTGTCATCAGACGCAGTAATTATGTGATCGTACATTGACCCTCTTTTCAGCAGAGATTATATAGAGAACGTCTTCCCACTCAGAGCCCTCATCATCTCTCCCTCCATCTCCATCTCTCCCCCTCTCTCTCCATGTTTTCTTTCTCAGTATCTGTCTGTTGATGGTTCCCCTTTCTCAGTCCCTCCCTCTCTGTGTTTATGCTTGTCTATCTCTGTGTTTATGCGTGTCTCTCTCTGTGTTTATGCGTGTCTCTCTCTGTGTTTATGCGTGTCTCTCTCTGTGTTTATGCGTGTCTCTCTCTGTGTTTATGCATGTCTCTCTCTGTGTTTATGCGTGTCTCTCTCAGTGTTTATGCATGTCTCTCTCTGTGTTTATGCGTGTCTCTCTCAGTGTTTATGCATGTCTCTCTCTGTGTTTATGCGTGTCTCTCTCAGTGCTTATGTGTCACTGTCTCTCTGTCCGTCTTGGTCTCTTTCTTTTCTATTGCCCCGTACAGACAAATAGGGTGGGTGTGTTTGAAGAAAGTCATTTGCTGGTACAACGGAGTGCTTGATGTGACATGAGTTTGTGGTGGTGTGTGTGTGTGTGTGTGTGTGGTACTGAACCTTTAGCAAACGCTAATCCTCCCGCCTTCACATCGGTAATGTACAGCTGCTGTACGGCATCTTCTTCCACCACAGAGATAGAAAACCCTGGATTAGAGGAAGGAAAAGCAGAGGAGAGAGAGGAGGGGTGTTGAGGGAGGGGAGGGGTGTTGAGGGAGGGGAGGGGTGTTGAGGGAGGGGAGGGGTGTCGAGGAAGAGGAGGGGTGTTGAGGGAGGAAGCATGGGTAAGAGGTGAGAGACCAACTTCATTACTGAAAGCGGACCACAAATAACATGAGATATCATCTTTGCCTTCACTGGAATCCGTCTAACGAATGTAGATCAGCTGTGACTAATCCCCACACAACACTCACTGGTAGAAATATAAACACTGCTAATCACAACATGGCAGTAGCAAACAAAAATACATCCTGATAAAACTACAACGTGGAGAAACCAATAGAATGAAAAGGATCGTGGCTCTTTTCCTCACCGTAACCTATCATGCAGGACTCATCACGGTCAAACTGGATGACTTTGGTGATCTTGGAGCACAGCTCAATCTCTTTATATAGCTGTAAAGGAATATAGACAGACATGCCATCATTACATATAGAAGCAGGTAGGTAATGATAAGGGGATCTCATTTATTTATATACACGTGCGTTAGTAGCTCAAATACCATTGGGAACACGTGGGAAACAACACAGTTTTGGACAAATGATACTAAAGACACTGGTCCAGGATGGATGATAATAAAGACACTGGTCCAGGACGGATGATAATAAAGACACTGGTCCAGGATGGATGATAATAAAGACACTGGTCAAGGATGGATGATAATAAAGACACTGGTTTGAGACGGATGATAATAAAGACACTGGTTCGGGGCAGATGATAATAAAGACACTGGCGTCTCCAGACTCTTTTACATCTTTTACATCACGTGCTCAGTGTGAACCGGCTCTCATCTGTGAAGAGAACAGGGCGCTAATGGCAGACCTGCTAATCAGACGTTCTCTGGTAAAATGCCAATCGAGCTGCTCGGTGCTGACTAGAGGAGCTCAGGTCCCACTAGAGGATGTCTGGCCCTCATACTCTAAAAACTGTACTGGGACACACAGCAAACCTTCTTGTGACGGTACGTAAGGATGTCCCATCCTGGAGGAGCTGGACTACCTTTGCAACCAGAATGCCTCATGCTACCAGTACTGACAGGGACACTAGCAACATGCTAAACTATGGAAGAACCAGTCAAGAAGGATTAAGAGAGAGCAGTTGTCTGTGGCCACCACCTGCAAAAACATTCCCTCTTTGGGGGTTGTCTTGCCGTTGCCTTACCCGTGCACCGGTTGTCACTTCCATTTGCACCAAAACAGGGGACAATGATTCACAATAGCGCATGCTTCCGAACTGGATGGATAAAAGAAAAATAAACGGCGGAAGACTAATCACCATGTAGGGAATAATGTGGTATTTGGGTAACGGATTTCAGAAGAATTAAGATGTGAAAGATGCAAGTCATGAATAACATACTGATGTTCCCCTTAGGAGGCTTTTTCCTGCCAATCGGCTTGGAGTGAACAGCTTTTGAATAAAAGTAACGAGAAAGACTGGGAATAAACTGAACAGTTTAGAGCGTGTCTGTCTCAGTCGAATACCGAGCAGTGACAGAACATGTCACACGGACCACAGACATGAACACCCCAGACCCTGATACACACACAAACACACGTACCAAGTCACACACATCCTCCTCTGGTTTAGGGATGTAGAACTGGACTTGGTTGTCGATAAGGATCTTGAGGCGGAGGTAATGTTTGGTGGGATCCAGATGATGGGCCTGTGAAGCACCACACAACGTCAACACACAGACACACACAGTGACACAGAGATACACATACACACACAGACAGACAGACACACAATGAAAAGTTAAGAAGCAAAGACTGCTATTGGCTAAGTGGGACTGCAACATATAACCCCTCTCAAAAAACTCTAGATTTATAACCCCCGGAACGGCGTATTCATCGGCTGGAGGGAGGGTGTTTTGTAGCTGAGCCCTCAGTGGAACACGAGGACGAGGACTAGACTTGTTGGTTGACGTTCATTTCACTTGTTTATTTGATTAAAGGGGCAGTTAGGTAATTTGTTACCTTGCAGATGGTCTCCAGGGCATCCAGGGCAGACTCTCCCGGCTGGATGGTGGTGAGGACCGGCTGGTCATTGGGAAGACAAACCCAGGACGGGGTCAGGTGGTCAGGCACCCAGATGTCACTGTCGGTCATGGTGCTCTCGGTGTTGACCCGGGGGAGGCTCTTCACTGTCCCCTCATCACTCGCCTGGAGGAAGAAACACACTGTGCTTCATCTGTGTTTGAAGTCCAATTTAAAGCATTGTTCCTAATTGATCTAGATATGACATAGGGATGTGGCCTTAACTGGCTCCCTGGCTATACCTCTTGCTAATCTCTGGGCGTGTCTCTTCACCTGCAGCTGACAATTAGCGATCAATCTAGTAATTCAGTGCCTGTGGTTTTCCAGGCTATGCTCAAACCCTATATCCCTACTTTCAGGCTTTGTACATACCCTATATCGTTACTTTCAGGCAATGCTCAAATCATATATCTCTACTTCCTGGCAATGCTTAAAACGTATATCTCTACTTCCAGGCTATGCTCAAGCCCTGTATCTCTCCCAGAGCTATTTCTTCACCTCTGACCTCTTGGCCCAAAACGGTGGAACCGGCTTCTCCTTGAGAGCTGAACACCATTTTCCAAATGCTTCTTATAGGGTCTAAAACAACTCTGTGCTTGGGGGGGACAGGGTTGTAAGGATTATTTACCCCAGTCTCCTTGGGTGTGTCAGCATTATACATCCCATCCAAAGGCTCCTCACCATCAGCAAAGACCTTCAGGATCATAAAAGAAAACAGTCAACAGAGAACCTCTCCAAAACAAAAATTGACTCGACAAAGAAGGATTGCACAACGACATTTGCTTATTAGGCAGCGATCCAGATATCTGCAATGGAATTCCAGGCCGTCTCTATTGTAAACACGGGGCTCCGATGTGTACTTCCAGTAGTGGGTCAAATGTTACAGGGGTCAAAGGTTACATGAACCTGGTTGATGCTGGGGTGGGCTTTAGTCTTCTTCTTGGAGGTGGTGTCCAGACCCCAGAGGGAGGAGAACCGACTCTTTCGTTTGGATGAGGAGGAGCGAGACATGCCGTGGGTGCGTCTCCTTACGCCACTCTCGGTCCGGGCCGCCACCTAGAAAAGAGAGGGGACATAGAGGAGAAAGGAGGAGAGGGAAAAAGAGGGGAGACAGAGAGAGACAGATGGAGGGAGGTACAGAGAGAAAGAGGAGAGTGCGTTAAATTGAGAGAAACAAACAGAGATACAGGAGAAAGACACGAGAGAGGGAGACAGGAGAGAGAGGGAGACAGGAGAGAGGGAGACAGGAGAGAGGGAGACAGGGAGACAGGGGAGAGAGGGAGACAGGAGAGAGGGAGACAGGGGAGAGGGAGACAGGGGAGAGGGAGACGGGAGAGAGGGAGACAGGAGAGAGAGGGAGACAGGAGAGAGAGGGAGACAGGAGAGAGGGAGACAGGGGAGAGAGGGAGACAGGAGAGAGGGAGACAGGGGAGAAAGGGAGACAGGAGAGAGAGGGAGACAGGGGAGAGAGGGAGACAGGGGAGAGAGGGAGACAGGAGAGAGGGAGACAGGAGAGAGGGAGACAGGGAAGGGAGGGAGACAGGAGAGAGGGAGACAGGAGGGAGGGAGACAGGGGAGAGAGGGAGACAGGAGAGAGAGGGAGACAGGAAAACAGGGAGACAGGGGGAGTCAGCATGGTTCGAAGAGGAGCTCCGACACAGGGAACACCTCACCCACACAACCTGACACAGCTGGTGAGGTCAGTGAGCTAGTCAGAATCAGCGTCCCCAATGCCTCACTATTCCCTACACACTCTCCATGCACTACTTGTAAACAGACAGGGCCCCATGTAGGGAACAGGAGGGCATTTTAGACACATGACACATGAGAGATTGCATGACCACTTTAGCCCCCAACCTCCTGGCTGCAAACATTCCCATAGACCCACGTAATACGATTATCAGAAGGCTGTTTTGTTTCTGGCGAACATCCATCAAAACTCTTCAACGTCGTAGTTTTATTTTCATAGTGTATGTGAGTGTATGTGTCTGCAGCCTGTGATTGAAGAGCTCCTTATATAATCCAAACCCACTGTCATGTTTTCACTGCCTTTGTCTCCTTATCAACCTGTTGTCACACCTAAAGGTCTTTCGCAGAGAACAAAAAATAGGTTACAATGCCAACATAATTGGAGTCTGCTTGAGTAAGGACACTGAGCAAGGTGAGTGTGGTGAGAATGATCGTGAAGAGGTGAGCGTGGTGAGAATGATCAGGAAGAGGTGAGTGTGGTGAGAATGATCGTGAAGAGGTGAGCGTGGTGAGAATGATCGTGAAGAGGTGAGTGTGGTGAGAATGATCAGGAAGAGGTGAGTGTGGTGAGAATGATCAGGAAGAGGTGAGTGTGGTGAGAATGATCGTGAAGAGGTGAGTGTGGTGAGAATGATCAGGAAGAGGTGAGTGTGGTGAGAATGATCAGGAAGAGGTGAGTGTGGTGAGAATGATCGTGAAGAGGTGAGTGTGGTGAGAATGATCCGGAAGAGGTGAGTGTGGTGAGAACTATCATAATGAAGCTTCCGGTGGTTAAGATGAGGACGTGAGGATTATCATGAGGACGGTGAGGACGATTGTGAGGCTGTGAGTACCTTTACTCAAAGTTCAAATCTAGTTTAATACTGGGGTTTTGTTCTCGTTCAATTCCTTGTACATATTGATCAAGAACCCATACATATTGATCAGCGTATGTCTGCCGCGAAGGGACACGAGAACCATAAAAGAACATTTGTTTTGATCAGTCACGGAAATAAAAGTCCTGCTAGTGTTGCTATAGTCCAAACCAAACAACCTATTGTCAAAAACAATACGCAGATTGGGCACGGCTGCTTACCCCATCGTTGCTGAGGTCGGCCCAGTGGTTATATAGGCCAGGAAGGCTGAGGAACCAGTGTGAAACAGGGCATGACATTCCCAAGCTGGGATGTCGGTGATGATCTTAACGCAGAATGGCATTTCTAGGCTACTTGAAGACTGAACAAAAGACCCATCTTGATCACTGTTCCCAGCGCTCATTCTTCAAATGAACTGTCTTTAAATGTCATCTTTTACATCTAATACATAACATAATACAATAGAGTATATTATAATGTGGTATGTCTAATTTATGTGATTTTAAGGCTTTGGAACAGGATTACAAAAGGCTGACAGCCTCTGTTGATGTGAAGGGTCCATCAACTCAATCCACCATCATCCCATCACCCCGGACACGGCTCCCATGGCGATGATGATAGACATGAGTGAGAGAGAGATGGAGAGAAGGAGAGAGGGGAGGGAAGAATGGGAGAATGAGGGAGAAGAAGGGAGGGGGAGGGACGGAGGAGTCCTTGGACTCCCCCCGTCTCCCAAACTCATTGGACTCCCCTCGTCTCCCAGAGTCCCAAACAAAGCCCTGTTCCCTGCATAGTGCACCACCACTGATTAGAAGTAGCATGTGAAAGGGAACGGGGCCCCACTGGGGACTTCCTTCACAACAAGGAAGCCATTGATCGGTTGAAGCTCTGCCGAGAGGTCTGAACCAGATAAATGTTACCCCCCAGCGCTACCCACACGTCCACCGCTCTGCGACCAGAACCTACGGCCTCGCCCGCGGGGCGGACGGCCAGCCTCGTGACGCAGAGGCTCCTACAACACGGATGACAGCCCCGGCATAGACCGAGTAACACTAATCTGTACATGTTGGGGGCATCAAGGGAGTCGTCAGGAGGTTAGAGTTCAACCTGGGTCAACCCTAGAGGCGACCTATGAGGGTGAGAGGTGACCTATGGGGGAGAGAGGTGACCTATGGGGGTGAGAGGTGACCTTTGGGGGTGAGAGGTGACCTATGGGGGAGAGAGGTGACCTATGGGGGAGAGAGGTGACCTATGAAGGAGAGAGGTGACCTATGGGGGAGAGAGGTGACCTATGAGGGAGAGGTGACCTATGAAGGAGAGAGGTGACCTATGGGGGAGAGAGGTGACCTATGGGGGAGAGAGGTGACCTATGGGGGAGAGAGGTGACCTATGGGGGTAGTCTGGTGGTTGACTGTGTGTGTGTGTGTGGGCGTGTGTGTGTGTGTTTCCTACTCACCAGAGCGTGGAACGAGGACACGGAGAAGATCCCCAGGCGTCCCATGGCCAGTTTGGTGGTTCTGGAGGCCACAGCCAGCAGGCGTTTGGGGTTGGGCAGCTCCCCTCCCTGGAGACTGGCCAGGTAGCAGCGGTACCGGAACAGACCCATGTGGAACTGCTCCAGATTCTGCTCCCAGAGGAAGATCTAGAACACATCGGGAAGACGACAGCAAAAACTATTAAAATGGACTCCAGAGTTCCCTACAGCGTTCCCTACAGAGTTCCCTCCAGCGTACAGTACAGAGTTCCCTACAGAGTTCCCTACAGAGTTCCCTCCAGCGTACCCTACAGAGTTCCCTCCAGCGTACCCTACAGAGTTCCCTCCAGTGTTCCCTACATGGCCATGTCCTACACAAAGTCCCTTCAACCCCCAGACAGCGGAGGTCGTCTGTGACCCAGAGGACCTGTCGAACGCTGGCCAAGTGGTTCCTCTGTTCTCTGCCTGGGCTCCGCTCTGATCTGTTGTTGTGGAGGCTGTTGACCAGACTGCTGTCTCGGCCCAATAGCTGCTGCTTTGTAGCTCTTTTGGCGTCCAATGTTGCCAGGGCACTGGACCAGCACACTGGCCTAATTCAGGGGTCCTCCCTCCCTCCGTTCTGTACTTGTGGTTAGGACTAGTGGACAGGAGCCCTGCTGCCCAGCCTGGAGACAATGTGGACAGTGGGGCATATGGGCTTGGCCGCCCTGTCCCCTATGTAATCCACTACTTCTGATTAGGACCCCGTAGGGACAGAGGCCAAAGTAGAGCGCTAAATAAGGAATATGCTGCGATTTGGGCCACATTATGGAAAAAAGGCCTACTTCTTTTTAGCAAGGGACAATGTGGAACCAGACTCTGCCAAGCTGCTTGTGCCAAACAGGCAGCCAAACAGGGAGCCAAAAACAGCCGCTTGATCTCAGACACTACAAAAGAACATTTGATGTCTGTCATGAAAAGAGCCATTGATTACAATATCAAATGTGGGATTCATTTAGTGAGTAATCGGTTGTGTCCTAAGAAAGCCAAGTGGGTGATGTCCTCCCAACACACAATAACTAACCAGCACCACAACACATGTCCAATATTACCTGGACCACATAGATATGGAATGAATAGAACAAGCCCATTGACTTCAATTGGGACATCCGTTCTATTCATCCTAATTTCTATGGTCTAAACCGAGAGAGATAGAGGAAGATAGAGGGAGGGATAGATAGAAACAAATAGATTGAGAGAGGGGGGGACAGAGACATAGAAACAGACTTTGCACTAAACTGATCCAGAATGTTCTTTCTCCACACCATTTTCTCTTCTCCCTTTATTTCTTCCCCTCTCTCCTCTTCCTCCCTCCTCCCCCCTAAAGTTACAGTACCTTATCAGGGATGTTCTCTGCTTGGTATTGGTCACCCCCCCCCCCATCCCATACTCCTCCCCTCCCATCCGTCTGTCACCTGATCCAGGATGGTCTTCCTCTTCTGGTTGTCGGTAACAGCGGAGAGCTGCATGTCTCCCATCTTCTTCATCTTCTCGTCCATGTCGATCTTCTGCTCCAGTTTCTTGATCTCGGCCCGGAGCAGCCGGACCGTGTCGTCGCGGTGATGCTGCCTAGCAACCGCCGCGGCGCACGCTGAGTGGACAGCTGTGATCCAGTTCTCCAGTTCTGTCTGGCTGCACGTCTGCAGGGGCATGGGTCAAAGGCTAAAGGTCAAGGGTTCATAAACAACACATATGGAATGTGCTGCGGATACCGTTTCTGTCTGAATGGTGGAATAGTGACACTTTAAACCACTAAGTAATAATTATCACTCTGCGGTATACATTCCTTTAACATTGTACATTTTAGGATGTTAACAAAGGATCCTATCTAGAGCAGCTGACACATAAGGGAACACACATTTGTTTTTGAACGGGCCTCATCGCGGGAATGGAAACACCCACAAACACGCACAGCTCCGCTCCGCTCACCTGGAAGAGGAATGCATCTCCCAGAGAGTTACTGAGGCAGAAGACAAAGTCCTTCTTGGGGTGTTCAGGCACGGCCTGAACGATGCTGTGCTCCGCCCACACTGCGTGTTTGGGGACACTGTTGTGGTCAATCCCGGAACGCCCGTCTGTCTCGTAGAAGAACAAGGTGCATCCTGGGAGAGGACAACAAGGGAAGTTACTCACAAACATAAACACATTTACTTTTTCCGACTACATTTGTCATCAAGTGCAAAATGTGGTTACAAACCCAATTATGCATAATTTATATTCATAAAGACAAACAGATTTTGTCCTTGCAATATCTTTCATTTGGACATTTTCCCTGCATATAATATGAGAAATGTAATAAATAAAAGCTAGATTTGTTCTATCAATTTAATTCTGCTCTCCAGTGGCCAATGGTTAGAAGTGCAGGTCTGTATTCTCCAGCTGGGGAAGGAACATAGGAAAACTAAACCAATTTAAAAATGATGACGTGAGACAAAGAACCATTAAAGTGCACTTCTACGAGGTCAGAGAGTAACGCTTCTGCAAAGATGCAGCTCTCTGCCAGATACCTGGGTTCTCCACCCTTCATCAGTCTCCACCTCTATGTCGCCACTTCCTCCACCACTGCGTCTCCACAGGGGACTCCAACCCTGCTCTTGGAGAGCTACTGTACTGGAGGTTTTCACTCCAACCCTAATTTAGCACACCTGACTAATTATTAGGCATGTTAGAACTGAATGAGGCTGCATCTACATGGGGATAGAGGGAAAACAACCAGTATAGCAGCTCTCCAGGACCAGGGTTGGAGAACCGTAATTTTGGTGTTAGTGATGGATGCGTACATTATTAGTATCTAGTGTTAGATCCAGATCCAAGGTAGGCCCCTCCTACACGGTAGACCACTCCCACCTTTGAGGCAGACCCAGTAGCTCTTCCACTTCCTCCTGGCGGCTGACTCCACCTTCTTGTTCTTCTTATGGACCAGGAAGTTCTTGACAGCCAGACGGCCCGCCTTCCGCACGGTTCCCTGGGCAACGCTGAGCAGGGGGTCTGATTGGTAGGCTGAGCTCATGGTGCTCTGCTCATCACTGAGCGCAGAGCCCGCCTCCTCCAGACTCTCGGTCTGACATGAACTCATCTCCAACTCCTGATCGTAGTAGCAAAATCACAATGAAATTAATAAAGTGTACTGTCCTCAAACAACATCATACTTTTATTGTGATGTACACATAAACATACAAACCGGTAAACATAGGATTTCTAGCCTTACATGGTTTGTATTCACAGGCTCTTAATGCATCTCTTACACAACCCTAGTTCCAGAGGGCTACTAAACCCCGGTTCTGGGGGGCTACTAAACCCTGGTTCCGGAGGGCTACTAAACCCTGGTTCCGGAGGGCTACTAAACCCCGGTTCCGGAGGGCTACTAAACCCCGGTTCCGGAGGGCTACTAAACCCCGGTTCCGGAGGGCACAACCACTTGATCTCCTATTCAGTCCGAATCGGCACTAAGACACATGAATAGGCACCAACATCCGGGCGCCCCGGGCCCTCGGCACACACCTGTCTGAAGTTCTCGTAGACCCCCTGGACGCCCTCGCTGGGAGCCCCTCCGCTGCTGCTGCCACTGTCGCTGCCAGCGAACATGCCCCGCCCAGTGGCCGAGCACACGGAGAAGGACATGGACATGGTCTTGTAGCGCCGGGACTGGTGCCCTGCCCGTTCCGCTGTCGCCACGTCAACGCCGCTGTCCTCGTACTCGCTTCCCTCGCCGGCCGTCACATCCTGGGAACACACGCCTCGTTCGTGACACGTCTGTTTCTAGTGTGTTGTATGCGTTCGGTCTGCCGGAGAGCTATGCAACAGCCACGCATCGACAGACTTCCTCGTTCACCTGCACGTTTGTTAAACCGTGCTGTATATGTTCTAGCCTGTCTCACCTCACTGGTTACATGAATCTGTACAGCTGATTATATTGCCTGTCTCACCTCGCTGGTTACATTAATCTGTGCATTCGATACTACTAGCTGTCTCACCTCATGGAGACAAGGTGGTCATGTCCAGTGAAATCCAAGTCCTTCCAGTCTATGAGCAGCAAACATTAATCACATTCATAACAGACCCCAATTGATTTACCTCAGGGTGTCAAATGCTGAAGTGAAAACGCACACAGACAACTTTACAGTATATAGACACGCTCGACCTTTACCCACTTCCGTATTTTTTGTTTTAGAAATTCAACAAAATAAGTATATTCTACCCCTGTTGACCTCGATAAAGATTTTCAATTTTGCTGAAACTCTTTTAGTGAACAATTATAACACACAAGAAAAATCCCTCATCCACCACATAGTTCGCTAAGGGCTACTTCCTGTTAAGATACATTTACAGAGACATACCAAATAAGACTAGAGACTAGATTACTTTGTTCTGTAAACTTGCAGATATCAATAGCTTAAGACGCCACGTCCGGAGGTAGCATGTGTTACATGTATTTATAGAACTCTGCAAGTGTGAAGATAATTCTGTACAAACTGTTTTCCGATTCTGTTGGAACTGCATCACAATTATTTTGGAACTGCATCACGATTCTTTTGGAACTGTACTATGATTCTTTTGGAAATGCATCATGATTCTGTTGGAACTGCATCACGATTCTGTTGGAACTGTATCACGATTCTGTTGGAACTGTATTATGATTCTTTTGGAAATGCATCATGATTCTGCTGGAACTGCATCACAATTTTGTTGGAACTGCATCACGATTCTGTTGGAACTGCATCACGATTCTGTTGGAACTGCATCATGAAACTGAAACTGTGCGCAAGCATATCACCCGATTTACCCGCAACTAACAGACACTCCTGCGTGGTATGTCTTGAAAAAGTCTGTATAAATTCAATCGATATGGAAATTACTACGCAAATGAAGATAAGTGTATCCAGCATTTTATTCTCTCTCATGATGTAAACAAGCCCTGTG
This sequence comes from Novumbra hubbsi, assembly GCA_016801125.1. Classification (NCBI taxonomy): domain Eukaryota; kingdom Metazoa; phylum Chordata; class Actinopteri; order Esociformes; family Umbridae; genus Novumbra; species Novumbra hubbsi. The sequence continues at coordinate 2,109 of JACXGK010010389.1, read as the reverse complement.
GTCTCCGTCACCACGGTAACCTCATGATGAGACCGCCACAGGAACACACTGCACATGCAACACACACACAGTGTCTCCATAGTGACAGGACCACCACCGTGTTTTATTGTAACAGGCATTATCATAACAAAGGACTATACACACACACACACACACACACAGCCGCCCAGCTTTCTGTTTCAACATAATCCACTTCTAAAGCTTATTATCAGCTTTAGGAATGGGAAAGACAGCGGCGTATCTCTCCAACAGAAAGAGGGAGACGGACAGGAATTCCTCTCAGACACACAACTGGAGGTAAACATACGGAGAAAGAGAAATTGCCAGACTGAGTGGGACCACATGAAGCAACAAAGATGGAAAAAGAAACAGACAAAAAGAGAGATTGACAGACAGAGACAGAAAGAAAAAGACACAGAGACAGACAGATAAAGACAGAGAGACATTGTGTGTGGTATTAGGGTGTGTGTGTGTGTGGTATTAGGGTGTGTGTGTGTGGTATTAGGGTGTGGGTGTGGTATTAGGTGTGGGTGTGGTATTAGGTGTGGGTGTGGTATTAGGGTGTGGGTGTGGTATTAGGGTGTGGTATTAGGTGTGGGTGTGGTATTAGGTGTGGGTGTGGTATTAGGGTGTGGGTGTGGTATTAGGTGTGGGTGTGGTATTAGGGTGTGGGTGTGGTACTAGGGTGTGGTACTAGGGTGTGGTATTAGGGTGTGGTATTAGGGTGTGGTATTAGGGTGTGGGTGTGGTATTAGGGTGTGGTATTAGGGTGTGGTATTAGGGTGTGGGTGTGGTATTAGGGTGTGGTATTAGGGCGTGGGCCAGTACCTGTATGGTCTGTGCTCGACGCCCCTGCATGATGGTACTGGTCTCAGTCTGCGGTTGGCTCCGCCCCTCCGACAGGCAGTGAGAGCGGCGGCAGGGCAGAGTGTACGCCCCGTATGAGCTCCCGTCCTCCTCCGAGGGGGACAGCATGGTATGGCTCTCCCCCTCCCGGGCCGCTCGGCTGGCCTCCCGGTGCCACTTGGCGTAGCGGCCGCCGGGCCGCCGGGCCAGCTGGTCCAGGGAATTGGTCCGGCCGGCTGGATCCAGCCCCTCGGGGGAGGCCAGGCCTAGCAGCCCTTCACCATCCGGGAAGTCCCTGTCCGCGACCTCCTCCGTGTCCATCATCTCCTCCGTGCTGAGAGGAGACATTCATTTAGCCAACCAGGAGGGAGAACACTACTGCCCACTTCTCCGGACTCATTTAATTTAGTTGGCAAGGGAGACAAAAAAACCTTCTACTATTACAGTGGAAAACAATTACAGAAAAAAGATCCCGTCCCATTCTACATTCTGGGTCAGGTATCGTGTCCTAGAAGCCGTTAATGCAGCCAGTTTACATCTATAAAAACCAAACGAGGCAGCTATTATGGACCTCCACACTCTCCACATGTATTAAACAGGCTACATTTCTTAAAACATGATCCCAAATACCGGTAACGTTTCTGTTAATAGCCTCTGTTTTATAGGAAGTGCGTGTTTTATGTGCCTGTGTTTTTAAGATCCGCTGGAAGCGCTGACTGATGGGTAATTTGACGGGGGTGCTTTCATGTGTCAAACTATGTGAGAGGAGCCGTGGTAGAGAGGAGAAGCCTGAGTGGTTCTGGGCTTGGCGCGGGTTCCCAAAATGTTGGTCAGGAACGGCATGTTCCGCTCTAATGTTGCTGAGCCTACTTCCTAAACAATTAGTCCACAAAAAGCAAACTGCTACCGTTTGAAATACTGGGACTCGCGGCTTTCTCCTTATCTGAGTGAGTTTTCCCACCGTCCAAGAGCTGGTCACAGCACATGGCTAGTTGTGTTTTCAAGAGCTGGTCACAGCACAGGGCTAGTTGTGTTTTCAAGAGCTGGTCACAGCACAGGGCTAGTTGTGTTTTCAAGAGCTGGACACAGCACAGGGCTAGTTGTGTTTTCAAGATCTGGTCACAGCACAGGGCTAGTTGTGTTTTCAAGAGCTGGTCACAGCACAGGGCTAGTTGTGTTTTCAAGAGCTGGTCACAGCACAGGGCTAGTTGTGTTTTCAAGAGCTGGTCACAGCACAGGGCTAGTTGTGTTTTCAAGAGCTGG
>JACXGK010010388.1:0-18046 GCA_016801125.1 Novumbra hubbsi | reverse complement strand
AGTATCTGGCTGTGTGACATGCATTATTACATCATCTAGCCACAGGATGGTAGTGGGCTAGCAGTATCTGCCTGTGTGACATGCATTATTACATCATCTAGCCAGAGGATGGTAGTGGGCTAGCAGTATCTGCCTGTGTGACATGCATTATTACATAATCTAGCATGTAGCCAGAGAATGGTAGTGGGCTAGCAGTATCTGCCTGTGTGACATGCATTATTACATCATCCAGCCACAGGATGGTAGTGGGCTAGCAGTATCTGCCTGTGTGACATGCATTATTACATCATCTAGCCACAGGATGGTAGTGGGCTAGCAGTATCTGCCTGTGTGACATGCATTATTACATCATCTAGCCACAGGATGGTAGTGGGCTAGCAGTATCTGCCTGTGTGACATGCATTATTACATCATCCAGCATATAGCCAGATGATGGTGGTTGGCAAATCATTCACATTGTATAACCACCGGCAGTACAATATCAGTTGATGGTCAAATGAAATCAAACGCACCTCCTTAAAGGGTGGAGGCCGGAATAGAAACTTGACATGAAAGAAAATAGATGCCACACACTTATTGATATGAGAAATGAACAGACGACATAACAATCCCTGCTGATCAACGCATTTTCTCTTTATGCTTTTAATAAAGATACGTCGTGGAGCATGTGTTTGAGTGTGCAGCCTCATATTTTATTTCAATATAAGGTGATATATTGCACACATGTTACCAAAATAAAACGGGGACCAAAAGTATCCATACCAAGTGAGGTGCATTATGGCTAATGTAGTCTCCTACCTTGGGCTTGGCTCTTGGTTTCAACTGCTCCAGTTTTTTTGCCGCTGCTTCGATGGACGCAGCCGCCCCCAACAGTTCAGTCTCTGCTATCACTGTGGGGTCTTCTGGGTCCACCCACTCAGTGCCTGAGACACACACAGTCAGTAACCTCGCACTCAAGTTGAGGCCGTACACACCATGGCAGTGAAATGACACGGCATGCTACACGGCAACGAGCCAGCACGGACACCGGGTGGAGGCCACATGACACGGTCACATCCAATCCAACGTGACCTTAACGTGCAGATGGAGAGCGTCCCCTCAGCCATTAACACTGTGACCTAACATCAACAAGGACCCAAAAAACGAGGGGCGTGGCTGGATGGATATACAGAGACGCCATCAGTCAACGTGGACTACGGTGTGTCTACGAAGCGGGACAGTTGAAGATGGTGTGAATGACGGGACGGGGGGCGACGACACAACGTGGGGCAGGAGTGGTAGCCACTTTGTATGAAAGGTGAGTCACAACCGATAGCATTACTGACTTACCCCCGTCTGTGGCAGGGAAGGTTTGAACATAGCGTTAGCATGCGTTTTCCGGAAACAGCCGTCTGCTCAGTGGTATCTGCCGCACTATACTATGCGGTCGGGTGCACTGAGGTCAAGGCAGCGTCGCCTCTCACCTTTCATGGCTTCTGCAGCCTGGATGAGTTCCGTAACGGCCCCAGCGACATGCTTCGAGTAGGCCGCCAGCTGCTGCTTCTGCTCCGCCGTTGGCCTCTGAAGAACCTGGGATTCGGACCACGGGAAGGCGGGTCAGGGAAACACACCCAAAATGATCACCGTTTCACCGCTGTATTTCAGGTCACTCGGGCACCCAAGCAGACACACACGCGTAACATACCAGCAGTACATGTTCAAGTAGGCTGATGTAACCTGTGGTGCATTCTGACCCATAGAGCAGAGCTCGGCTCCGTACGTCCTCGTTCACCTCCTGGTGATAGGCTGCTTGCTGAGGGACGCGCACACACACACACGTTAGGGGGCAAATGTTTCGCTAGATAGGGGGCAGGGTGTGGTGCCTGCCCTGAGTCGGTCAGGTGTACGGATCCGAACCTTGCATGTGGTAAGCATGTCGAAGACGGCCTTGCGACTCAGATTAGCGGTGGCGATGACATCCTCCTGTCGCGCAGAGTTCCCAGCAGCCACTGCTTTGGCCGTGGCCGTGGTGATGCCCTTAATCATGCGGATGAACTCCTCAGGTGTGGTGGACTTCTCAGGGACGTCTTTAGACTGAAAAACCTGACAAATCCCACATAGATTTTGGTCAGTTCACTTTTTCACAGGCCACTCCAGACTAATGTCCACCTGAGCATCTGAAAAAACCCCGGATAATTACTAATCGTAACCACACTCCATCCTTATTGTCACTAAGGTTAAGAATGTTCTGTGATTTATTTGACCAGTTGACATAGGAAACCGTTTTGACCAATATAGACTAAGTCTTAAATATGCCATTTTAGTCAATCCTATTTCATGGCTTTTAGAAAAGGGTCACGGCTAGTTTTTCCACTTACATGCCTTTATGCTTTGCTGGGTAGCTATAAAGGGAGCTAGATGGAAAAGAGGTTGTGCTGAAATAGCAGTAGGACAGAAAAGATCCACGCTGCAGCGGTATACATGCACCAATGGCAGTTGCTTAGACCACTGGACTAGCCTGGGCTAAACAACTCTGCAGTACTGTCTATTTCAGATTCAGATCTATTGTGGTCCATTTCCCACTGTACGTAATAATGAAACATTAGAATGTTTTAATAATCGTGTTTCTGTGTTGAGCCAATACATCTTTTCAGACATTTCTCTAATCTTGTTCTCTCTCCCCAGAAGCTTTCATTTCATGGAATTACACTTCAAATGTTCTTTATTTCTCATCCTCATATTCATGAACAACCACCCTCCTGTATGTGCATTTCTGAGACATAAATACTAAACAACCCTACAAATAATCCTGAAATGTACAGCTGTGGGAGACACCTAACTGGGCTATGTTCTGAAATGAACCAGCACACACAAGCTGTACTAACCGGTCACAATGTAACATTGGTTATTGCGTTTTAACTTGAGTTTGTGTTAATCTCGTAAGACTGGCGTGGCAGTAGCTGCACTATGAGGCTGCCCCGGGGGATGATGATTATGGTGGCAGCTAATCACCAGAACAATCAACTAATGGAGATTGGTGTTCCTCTGTCAGCCACTAAAGGACAGCAGGGAAAACACCGGTCTTGGACCACGCATAGAGTTCAATGCGCGTCATGTAGCCAAACGCCTACGCTGCAATCAATACGTGGGATACATTTTAAGTCTCAGCGCTTTAAAAGCATGAATCCCGACTGATTCCCGACCACCAACATGTTCAGGGCACAGACCACAAGGGAGGGGCGCGTGTTCCTTGTCATTTGTCCAGCTTACTGTGAGCTCCTGTTTGATACACTCGATGGTGGCCTCCAGAGCCCGGGTCCCCCGCGTGGCCTCGTCCTCCACGGCCTTCACAGTCCTCAGCAGGGACGTCACGTTGGTCACCATCACCTGGGGGGTCACCACAGGGACCGCCTTTACCCACCCAGCACACTTACACCACCCAGAACATGACCTGGCCTACATGGGCCTGCTAGTGGCAGGGACACGGAGGGAATGTACTTTGTACTTTTAATGCATGTAAATCTTGACATGGTACGGGAAGACGGGGGGGAAGACAGGGGGGGAAGACAGGGGAGGGAAGACAGGGGAGGGAAGACAGGGGAGGGAAGACAGGGGAGGGAAGACAGAAGGGGAACAACACAACCATTTAAACACTACAGAACTCTGCAGTTTGAGCTGAAATGCAGAATACAAGCAATGCTACTCTATATAATCACTGACACAGCCTTTATCCAGTGTACAGAAAGCTCCTTGCTCAGTATAATCACTGACACAGCCTTTATCCAGTTTACGGGAAGCCTATTTCCATTGAATAATCACTGACACAGCCTTTATCTAGTTTACGGAAAGCCTCCTTTCTCTGTATAATCACTGACACAGCCTTTATCCAGTTTACGGGAAGCCTCCTTCCTCTGTATAATCACTGACACAGCCTTTATCCAGTTTATGGGAAGCCTCCTTCCTCTGTATAATCACTGACACAGCCTTTATCCAGTTTACGGGAAGCCTCCTTCCTCGGTATAATCACTGGCACAGCCTTTATTTAGTGTACTGGAAGCCACAACTTTCGTTATCAGATTTAGGAGGTATTTTGTTCACTGTCATGTTTCTGGGGGACAACAGAGCATAGATAACAGAATTTCCTCATACTAGTATTTCATACTACATGACAAAGTTAAGAAGGGACCAGATCCTGACAGATTAGGGGCTGACTAATAAGCATGGTCGGGAAAACCTGTCCAACATAAAATTGTAAATGAATAATAATAACAAACACATCTGTAATGTAACATCTTCAACAAGAAAGCTACAGCATGATTATGATGGACAGAGACTTTAACGTATGAGCTTGTTCTCATGGTCACCAATACCAGGAAATAGAACACTCTGGGCCTCACGGTCACTTTTATCAGAAAGTAGAACCCTCTGGGACTCACTGTCTCCCCTACCAGGAAGTAGAACTCTCTGGGCCTCACAGTCACTCCTACCAGGAAGTAGAACCCTCTGGGACTCACTGTCTCCCCTACCAGGAAGTAGAACTCTCTAGGACTCATTGTCTCCTCAACCAGGAAGTAGAACTCTGGGCCTCACAGTCACTCCTACCAGGAAGTAGAACTCTCTGGGCCTCACAGTCACTCCTACCAGGAAGTAGAACTCTCTGGGCCTCACAGTCACTCCTACCAGGAAGTAGAACTCTCTGGGCCTCACAGTCACTCCTACCAGGAAGTAGAACCCACTGGGACTCACCGTCTCCCCTACCAGGATGCAGAACCCACTAGATCTAAACGGTCCCCTACCTTGGCAGCACTCTTAAGCTGGTACATGGATGGGTCGTCTGCCGTCTTGCCGGCTGCACATTTAGTGGCTCCTATGAGCTCAGCCAGGGCCTTGGCTACATCTTTCACTGCGTTGATCAAAACCACCTAGACAGGACACACACACATATCAACTTATTATAGACATAACGTGGGGTACAGCCAGCTATGTTGGGTACATCAAAAGTAAAAAAAAAAAAAAAACTGAATAATCACTACATTTAAAATCAGTTTCTTTAGAAACAGAATCAGCGTCATTGTTTACTCATACAATAAAGTTGCTAAAGGTGGCAGTAAGCTTCTCGCAAAGTAATTAAATAATTTATAAAATTATAAAATGATCTAAATATGTACAATTGAACGGCACGTTTACTTCCAAACCACACATGTAAACGCGTTAATGTGTCACCTGAGTCTCCGGGTCATCAGCGCCGATGCTGGCGGCACCGAGTTTGACCACGTCAGTGAGCTGCGTGATGGTCTTGGCTGAGGACTGAGCAGCCTGGGCTAGTTTGTCCTGACCGGACGCTGCTCCAGAAACCAACATTTTAGTGTCCTCCACCAGAGCCTTTGCTGTCTTCAGGATGTTTTCCCTGGGAGGGGGTTGAGAGAGAGAGAGATGGAGATAAAACTCTCAAAAGTTCTTCTTCATACCATCCTAGATAGAAAGAAAGATAGAGAGATCGATATGCCACCACTAGTTCAGCCCTTTACAAAGTGTAGCTCCACTTAAGCCTTTTAGCCTGATTCCGGATTACAACCCAACACACACTCGCGTCACACTCTCAGCCACCTGTGATCAGCGAAGGACTCGTCGTTCTCTGCGTTCAGCGTGCCAGCGGAGGCAAACATTATGGTGGTGTCCAGGTCAGCGATGATGCCCGAGACCGCACTGGCAGCCGTGATGCAGGCCTGGGTGCCCTTGTTGCCTGCCTGCAGAGCCGACAGCACCATGGACACCTGGAGGGGCAGACAAAACCCATTGAACGCCGTAGACACACAGAGTCCCAAGGCTCAGATCGATGCATGGGGGAGACCTGAGAACGCAAGCAGCCAACACAAGTCCACGGGGTGAATTTAACCTCAGCTTACAGCGGGTTTGGTAACGGCCCCTTTGTGTGATTTTGTTGAGGTTTTTTGATTATTGTGCTCTTTTGGATTTTCTTTACTGGCACTGCACTCATATTGATTGACGGGGTTTATCTAAATGTCATATCAAAACACAGACTAAAGAAACTGAAGTACCAGTTGAATCAGAACGACATGTTTTAATTCCTGTGGTACGGCTCTGCTGAGCGAATATCTGAGTAAATCAAACCTAATTTGTGTCCACTCAAATCCACGGAAGAAGTAAGTGTATTTGTTTGATATTCAAGGCTCAGTTCGCTTCACACGAGGATACCAAGTGTTGGAGGGGCGTGAGTCCTGACCGCCAGAGCTGGGCAGCAATGACACTTTCTGTTGTAGTACACTACTTTGGACTAGAACGTTAAAAGCATTTTAAGGAACAGGATGTTCACCTTATTCTGTGAGAGCTGTCAAAATCAAAGCAAATTACAGTGGTGGGGGGGGGGGTGGGGTTAGCCAATACAACAAGAAACAGACTTGTGCAGAAGGAATCCCATTCAAACACGCACTTTACACATGTCCTTGAACAAGTGTTTGCTCTTAAAAGGCTGTGATAAAAGCAGAACGTTATTGAAGCAGAACAGCAAATCATTATACAAAATGTGTATCTACCTTTAGACTCTTTGCTTATACGAAGCCAACACACCGATGTTTTAGTATCGATTAAGTGACAGATGAATACTTACCATGCATTATTAAACAGAACTGAAGACCCTGGCTCTCTACTTGAGAATCTAAATCAAACTATAATGTTGTTATTGATGTTCCTCAAGTATTTAGAAGCATTTTGGCTATAGTAGTCCAGACCTCAGGACTAAAAGGTTTTAGCTGCATTGTCCAGCCACCAGGCTAACCTGTAGTTAGCAGGCAGTAAGTAGTAGCGGCAGGAATTATACTAAAACTAAATGTGGTCTTATCTTATTTACGTTAAAATAGTTCAAGACTTTGAAGGTTGTAGTGCTAAAGCATGCAACCCCACATTGGTTTTGTCTCTAGCTTGAACAGTTCTAAGGATACTTTGAGAGGACTAATTAAGGACAATTATGAAATGTATGTCCATTAATATAGTCATACATGATACTTGGCATCCACACATTATCAGAATTTCATTGCCTGATTTAAAAGCACTAATGTGTTTAGACCATGAGAAACCGAAGGGTTCAATTTGAGTGGTCTCTTAAATTGAAACCCTTCTGATTAACTGGATGAAGTCAACTTAATATACACATCTTAATAAGGCCAGCATTTGTAACCATTTTACGGGTCACACGTGTACATGGCTAATGGTTAGCAGTATATCAGAGATTACACAGCCATTTAAATTAAACTAAGTAATTAATCAACATTCAATTCAGCAATTAAAGAGTTTTCTTTTCCTTATTTAATACTATATTATAAAAGGTATTGACCACAAATCCCGTGCGATCAACCAAACCAATGTCCACCTACGGTGCAATACCTTCTCAGTGACGGCACGGGCACAGACCACAAGCTCTCTCTTTGTGTAGCCGTCAGACGGGGTGACCTGCAGAGCTCCGGCCTTCTGCACCAGGAAGATACAGCTATGACCCAGGTCCTGGACACGCGTCTTGATCTGGAAACCGATCTGGGGGGGGCGGGACAAAATCAGGTGAGATAAGAAACAAAGTGACAGAAAACGCCTGGATGGAAGGACTGCGGGACGGCGTCTAGCCAGGTGGCAGCTCACCTCCTGGGGTTCAGCGGTGTGTGCGGCCAGGCGTCCCTGGAGGGCCAGCTGGCTGTAGTCCGTGGTCACCAGAGAGGCTAGCCCCCCCAGCTCCTCAGGACAAGTGACCGACTTGGTCATCTAGGAGGACAGAAAGACAGACATCAACACCAGACTGGATCCTCGAAAGGAACCGGAGACGCTTGGGAATGACCGACCAATTGACAAATCTATTGTTGCTATCCAATCATGAAACCCCCCAGCTCTACACAGATTGTGCATGGGGGTTTCATGATTGGATAGCAACAATGGATTGATCAAGTGATCTAAACAAAACCAGTGAAACGAATGGGTACCTCCATGTCAATCCTCTTACCATTTCCTGAGCAGTGACAGCAATGGCTTTGGAGAACCTAACCATGGTGGTCTGGTAGTCAACGAATGACCCCTCTGGTTCAGGAGTAGTTCCCTCATCCAGCTGAGAGAAAAAAACAACACAAAAATCACGTTTTCCAAACCAAACCCAAACCACGTTTTAACCATATTCAACCAAAAATAACACATTTATTCAACATCTATGATCCACTCATCAATCGTCTTGGTATCCATTTAGCCAGCAAGCTGCAATCGGTTCTGTGAACAATCCCATAACATTTGCTAGCAGGCAGAACATGCTCTGATAACTGTCCACTTTTTGGTTCATGTGGGACCAGTTCCCAAAGGACTGTTCTCACAACCTTGTTGTACATTCTGTTAAGATTTTAAGAACTGAGAAAATGTGTTCAGGGAACATTCTTGTAATATCAGTTTCATTTTTTTTGCACATAAAACTGATATATTCTCAGTAGTTTGCGTGTTACTGGAATATATACCAGTACCTAATACATTCTAATTGAATGTGCATAAAACCAATTTCAGTTTGCCAGCAAGCATCATATTATAATAAATAGGCACATCTAGCAAACTCCGTGAATCTACTTTCACTAATTAAAAACCTGTCATTATTATGTGAGCCAGTCTACATCAGACAGAGCGACACATGACCTCCAAACACTGTGATTAAAACCCAGAAATGTTTTTTAAATGTCAGCTCCTGGGGTGCTTGGTGAGATGCATAAAGTAATTGATTGGGGTACACTAATGGTATAACCCTCCCTACAGATACAATTTGAAGAATGCCATTATCTCAATGGATTATCTCAACAGATTATACCCATTTAATCAAGTCAGACACATTCATTCAAATTTAGAGCTCACAGTAATGTACATTAATTATACATGACATAAGCAGTAGCCCGAACTGCGGGTGGTTTCGTAGAGACAAAATGTCGAGCGTGTGCATGTCTGAGCTCCTACACAGAGCACAGGAAAGTGTGGAGAACGGATGGGAGTCATTCAATGAGTCATGTCCATATTCAAGGCGTCCTCCATCCTACACAGCCATGGCGATTATTCACAATGCAACGGATAATTAGGAAAGGAGGCAAAAGCTGTGTTGCTCCTCCCTCTTTTGTCTCAAGAACCAATGGGAAGCCCTCCACTCACCCTGCCCATGGCCGCTGCAATGGAGTCCACCATGCCCCCCACCATTCCTCCCTCGCTGGCCGCCTCGTTCAGGGTCACCATGATGTCTTCCACAGCCTCCGTCATCAGCTGGGCAGCCTCCGCTAGGGCATCATGGGTGTGGGAGGCCTGCGGGCGGACATCAGGGTAAGACCGAGGTTCTCCCCTCACGAGATCGAACGTGGAAAAAGGCTCGCTCTCTCTCATTATTGGTCAAACAATAGACGTTTTTTTCCCGGCGGGGGGGTCGCCTAATCCATTTAAAATCAGGCGACTTGACCACTTTTCCGAATCCCATCAATGCAAGGCTCCGGGCAAGGTGTTCCGCGTAATGGGTTTCCGGAGCGGTACCTTGGGGTTCCCACCACCCTCTTTAGCGGCGTAGAGCATCTGCAGGGCCGATTCGGCCAGGGTTTTGGTCTGGTCCAGGAAGGTCATCTGCTGCTGGTGATCCCGCAGCTTGGAGGCCACGCCCACAGATGCCACAATCAGAGGCTCGAAGTAGCCGGCCAGCTGAGTCACCTATGAGGGACCGGAGTCGAGGGGTTAAAGGGGAAGACCGTAGGTGGGCTCCGATGAACTGACTTGGGAAATGCTAGTAAAAGTGCACATAAGTTAACATGCGTCTTTCCTTTCCGGCACTGACTTGCCCCTCTAGTTGACTGCTACTTCAACGAGCACATTTTATCATTTACATTTCAGTGAAGTAGCTGTAAAGTAGGAGAGTATTTTCCGTGTTGCGTCAACTGCAGACGATTGCGCTAAACTGCAAACATTTCTACAGATAACACTAATGACTAACAGTGGATATTGGCGATGTGCATCACGACAATACCAGAAACCCAGCCACGGACTGAAGCTAGCTGGGTTATATACCGTTTTGCTAAAAGTGACAATGCTGCCATCACAGACCTTGTGTCCCAGCTCTGCAGCCTGACCCCGGGCCGCTGTGGAGATGGGGTCGATCAGAAGGCCAATCTCTTGTACTGTGGATGTCAGCTGCTCTTGCAAAGCCTGAAAGGAAGTCAGATCATCAATCAAGCTGCTTTTTCACATAAAAAACACACAACCTAATTACCAGAACCAATTGGAAGGGATGGAGACAGGGACACTGGTTGCTTTGGGGTTAGTGCTGCATCCATCCAGTACCTCCAGTGAGATGTCATCCCTGCTGGCGAGGTCCTGACTGACTGCGGCTAGCGAAGCCTGCTCTATGTCCCGGATGCATCCGTTGATGTTATCTATAGAGTAGTCACACTCCCTTTGGCCTGGAGCCTTATCCCTAAGAGGAGAAATAAGAAAAAGATTGGCAAGGCATACGATGACATGCCAATACAATCTTGCAGCATTGGTAATATCAGAAGGCAGACAAACTGAATAACTGTTCATCCTTTTGACAAGGCAGAATATTATTTGGTTTTTCCATTGCAAAAATAGGATTTTTTATGAAATTATGTTGACAAAATTATGCCAGCATAATGTGCTATGTAACTACTGTAGATAACATTTCATTCTAGTTTCCTAAGCACCTGCTTCATAAAATCAATAAGGCTTCTGAAACACAAAAATAATGTATATCAAAATAAAGACTGTCTTGACTTCAAAGTTTCATTATCAAATACATTCACATCACTAGGCCTAAGTAAATTTACCAGACAGAAATGTTTACCAACCGTGAGTAGGTAAGTTACATACAGTCTAGAGCCAAATCAGCCTGACAGTATACATTATTGCCTCGCCCAACCTCAGAAACAACCTAATCTAAATCAATAACCTATAACAGATAAAGATGTCCACAGAGAGTCCAGAACAGGCGTGATGGGCTGAGACTTACCTGATAGCTGTAATGAGACCTTTGATGGAGTCTGACACTGTCCGAGAATGATTCGCCAGGATCGACCAGGTGGGTGGGTCTTTGGGGTTAACGACCAATGAACGAGCAGTCTTCAGCAGGTGCGTGGAACTGTCCAACATGGAGCGAGTTGAAAGGAGGATGGGCTCCTGAGCTGCAGTGCCCTGCACACAAACACATGGCAGAAAAGCTCCCCATCAACCATTGCCAACTGTCTTATTGAACGCAGATGTTCTCTACAAATAGACGGTTGCTACAATATGTGTAACATTTTAGTTTAATGCTTTGTTATGGCAGACAGTCTGCATTGCTATACCTCGCGGCTGATTTTAGCAGGGACACTGGCAAACTCGGGATTAGATGCAAATGCCGTGAGGTTCTCCACCGCCTCTATTAGAGGAGCTGTGGCCACGCGACACTTGTTCCGGTTCTCCTCAGAGAAATCCCCGTCCAGAGCCTGGAGAGAAAGGCACATCAGGACACACCACGGGCCCGGTCTCGGCGGGAACACGACCGCGTCAGCGGTCCTACCTTGATGGTCTTGACCAGGTTGGCTGTGCTGTTGGCCACCTCCTTGGCAGACTGAACAAAGTGTCTCTTGGCTGCCGGGTTGGCGGTCTTGGAGGAGGCCAGGCGACAGGCGTTGCACAGAGCCGACGTGTGCTTCGCTACTATGGTGGCGGACGATAGCACCTGAAAAGAGCGACCGTGACAGGCCAGATGATGGAACAGAACCACCATTTATCAGAAGTGAGGCTGCAGCTGACAAAAATATACAAGGAGGATCTCAAATCAGACCGACGCCACCATACATGTCAACAAAAGCCACGACTAAAAACCAACCTGATTTCCCAACTGACCTGAGAGGGGCTGCTTTCTGGATCCACGAGGTTCTGACAGGCTGTCTGGATTGCCTGATTGGCTCGTGCAAACTGGATGGGATCGACCAATCCCTGATGCCCTGCCTGGCTGTTGGGGTCAGACACGCCCACCAGGTAGGAGGCCTGTTGAACGAAGAACCAGAAACATAAGTTTGTCAGTTGTCAACAAACAGAAGGTCCCCAACCTACTCCTTTTACAAGAGCACAACATCTCCCTCACTCAAAGAGAGACTACATGCAGTGGTCAAATGTGAATACATGATTAAAAGGCACATTATTCACTGTGGGTTCAGAGCAGGTACAACAGCATACGACCTCACCTGTCCTGCGGCTTCTGTGAGCCCACACAGGGCTTTGGAGGCCACTCCCACACAGTCACCAAACAATAGCACATCCCCCGTCTTACAGTTCTGAGAAATTCCAGCCATGGATTCTCCCAGGACCTGGCAGAACAGGGGTATAGGAGGGGAAAACAGGAGAAGAAAGGAGGGGATTAAGTTAAGATGTTACATTCCTCGGCCAGGACACCCCACACCCTCAGCCAGGGCACCCCACCTCCCTCAGCCAGGGCACCCCACCTGCCCTCAGCCAGGGCACCCCACCTGCCCTCAGCCAGGGCACCCCACCTGCCCTCAGCCAGGGCACCCCACCTGCCCTCAGCCAGGGCACCCCACCTGCCCTCAGCCAGGGCACCCCACCTGCCCTCAGCCAGGGCACCCCACAGGGGAGGTACAGGGGAGGTTATGTGTCACGGTTCGGCAGCGCTCAGGTCGTGGTCAGCCCTACCTTTGAGTTCTCCATGACGCTCTCGATACAGTCAAAGTAAGAGAGATCACTGACTGGCTCGTTGGGGTTGTCCAGCATTCCTTTTACTGCCTGAGCGTTGAGAGAAAACACAATTTTAAACACATACAGAAGGGAGCAGAGAACCTGATTAAATTAAATTAGCTACAGAAACACAGAAAGATCATTATTGGGGAGTACACATTATCTTACTGGAACACTCCCACAAATCGAAAGTATATTACCCCAACATTTAATCATAATCAGCTTATTGTGGGTAATGTTCCCTAATTAGAAAAAAAACGGCTTTTAAAAGGGCCCCAGTTGTTATCAGCAAAGCTAATGTTATTGATAATCATAGTACCGCCAGCTCTCGGAGGGCATTGTCACACTCCTTCTGTCCCGGGGCCTGCTGTGTGGCCAGCGTGATTAGCTGGTTAATGCTCTCTGTCACCGCTCTGCAACACGGGAAGAGAGGGTGAGAACAGAGGGGAAGAGAGGGTGAGAACAGAGGGGAAGAGAGGGAGAAACAGAGGGAAAGAGAGGGAGAAACAGAGGGGAAGAGAGGGAGAGAACAGAGGGGAAGAGAGGGAGAAACAGAGGGAAAGAGAGGGGGGGACGAGATAGAGACAAATGGAAAGTGAGAGAAAAAGAAAGGGATAGATGGAAAGAGGTTGAGGCAGAGTTCAAAATGAAAGGCACTTAAACCAGCGTTCCGCTACATTACACAAACACAAGGGCCCGAGCTCCATGGGCTCCAAATCTAATAAGGTGCTCTGGGTCGCTCTCCTTCCTTCTCCTCAGTCCTCCTCGGCAGGCTTCAGTGAGCCAGTCAGACATTCCAGTCAGTCGCCTCCCTCCCTCTGTCTATCCTAACCCTCCAATTACCAGGCAGGAAATCAACAACCTCCACAGGCCCTAAGGGAGGACGGGTCTACCACTTAGGAGGACACGTCTGCTGTGAGCAGCAGCACCACTGGAGGTGTAAGGAGGAGGGGTGTAAGAAGAGTGCGTGAGAGTCACACCAAAAAAGCCTTCCAAATTCATAAGGCACAGTTAAATTCCTTATTGCATTGGCCCAAGCAGAAGTGTATTTCAACACCGTGCCAAAGGTTTAATGAGAGAAATGCTGGAGAGAAAATGCACACGTGTTCGAAACCCCAAACGGCCCAGTAACCAGCCGGCAGGTGCGGTGTGCGTGACACCATGCAGTGCGGTAAGTACCTTGCAGCGGCAGCCAGCAGGTTCTTGGCATTTGCCGCCCCGGGGTCTACCGACAGAGACTTGGCGGCCAGGAGCAGCTTGCTGGAAGCCATGGAGATGTTCTTGAGGTTACCGATCACCTGGATCTGGTCATCCTTCCTCTACAGAATTCACGGCAGGATCAAAACATTGTTAACACACACAAAATAATGGTGTTGGTCCATAAGACCAAGGCCAGAGGACACCCTCTGTCCCATATCTTAAATTCTACTTAATGCATTACATTACTGCTCTTCTCTGGACCTTCTTTTTGCACACTTATATTTCAATAAAAAAAATATATACTTTATACCACTGTGTTTTCTGTAAGCGGATTCTGAAAATGATTATGAAGTCGGACAAAAAAAAAAGTCTCCGCTCTTTGAGATGGGCTAAATGTCGCTAAATGGGCTAATGATGTCTGAACAACACTTGGGTCTGATTTGTTCATCTGCGTCATGCAACCCACATTGTCTACTTCCTTCAAGAAGGGAACCACTCAGAAATAAGGGCCAGGCAGCCCGGACACAACCTTTAACCGTGATCTGATTAAGCCCTGAGGAAATTAAATCATCAGTATTTACTGTATGACGAAAGCTAATGAACAGACGCCAGGTTCTGTTTTATGAAGCCAATTGGTGAACCAACAAAATCTTAAAATATTTGTGTGGGCCTTGATGAGTTTCGAGAACTAAAGGCCAAACGAACCAATTCCATGTTAAGAACCACACAGACATAGACCGTACCTGGGTGTGTCCAGCCATCTCAATTCCGGCATCCAAGAACTCATCAAAGTCTTCACTGAACTTCCCAGAAGCATCTGCAAGTTGGCTGCTGGAACCACGAGAGGCGTAAACCACATCTCCTGCTGATTGGTTCAGATCTGCTGCCGTCTGGTTTAAATCAGTTTGGGCCTCCTGGAAAGACTTGGTGGATGGCGGGAGCTAGAGAAAGAGAAAGAAAGGAGTAAAACACAGGCATAATTGTCTAGTGTACATTTTTAGGTTGCGATGGATAAAGTGGTTTGTCTGAAAACCTTTTACTTACATTTGACTTGTTCGAGATGTTTGACCAAGCGTCAGATTTAAACTGATAAATGGATGATTTAAGTCTGAGGTGGTCAGCGGCTTTACTCACCGTTTCCACCAACAGTTTTTTGCTGGCCTCTCCAATGCTCTTGAGTGCCATGTCCACATCCTTCTGGCCAGGCAGGCAGTTCACACAGTTATTCAGCGAGTGGGACACGGCCTTAGCAACCTGAAACGTAAAACAGGTGCGTGTGAGAGCGCGCATGTTTGTGTGTTTGACAGTATTGGTTGCGTTGAATTACAATGGAAATCTAAAATGCTAATGAGCCAAGAAGCAGAGTAGATAAATTGCTGTTAGTAATTTGCACTTTTGTTTCTAACAGAAGACATGCCAACCTATTTGTATTAGTCTCTGTGGGGCCAGTGACAGAACATGAGTCATGCTGCTGACTGCATAACTAAGACTAACAGCACCTGAGAACATAAAAGGGACACAATTGATGCTTTTTATTAGGAAAGATTTAAAAGAGCTAATCAAAGATAAATTCAAGGACTCACAATTGATTTAAATGGATTCCCCTTTAAAGCAAACCGATCATCAACAGCATATAAAATGATTTGCAAAAGGACAAAATAAACAACACAAGACATTTTCAAGTCCGTCCTTGTTAGTTTATCCCCTGTACCATCTAGAGATGTATCATTTATTTATCATGCGGGAAGGATACGGCAAGAACTACGCATACATTTTTTATGTGTGCTAAGGCTGTAAATCTGCTGCTACTGTAGATTTTGATCAAAAAGAATACTTCTTGTTCTGCTTGGTGAATACACTGCTAACATTTTTTAAGAGAACATGTAATCATCCCTTTATAATTACAAGTCAATTACACTTTAGGGATATCAATCTGTCCAGTTAGGCGCAACAAATTGTGAGTCAATATCACAACAGATGCACTGGAGAGACAATAGCAAGACAACCCCCTAAAAACAATTGTGTTGCAGGTGGTAGGCACTGACAACTGCTCTCCTTATCCTTCCTGACTGATTATTCTTTAAATTTGTATTTCGCTAGTGTCCTTGTCACTACTGGTAGCATGAGGTAGGATCTACAGCCCATTCAGGTTGCACAGGCAGTCCAGCTCCTCCAGGTTGGCCGTCGCAAGAAGGTTTGCAGTGTCTCCATGCACAGTGAAAAGCATGGAGGAGATCCCCTAGGACACCATCTGCCGTCTCATCAAGAGCATGCCCAGATGTTATCGGGACGGCATACAGGCACGTGGGGGCCATACACACTACTAGGTCACATTACAAGTTGCTTTGATGGAATTCAGGCAAATTGAAACGGCCTGGGATTTCAATTGTTTACTTTGATTTTCAGTTTGAGTTTGAATCCAGTCGTGATTTTAATTTCCAATGACCTCATTTGTTCTATACAAATTACACAATGCACAGTAAAGATAATGATATTTAATACATTTCGTTCAACGAGACCCGATGTGTGATTTAAGTGTTTTCTTAATTTCTTTTGAGCAGTGTAGATTCTTAGTATAATCTTATTTGTCAATGAATGAAAAGGGTTATTTAATTTTTTACAGGCAAGTAGTCAGAACTATGAAATTTGTAGAAGCACTAAAGAGAAGACTTTGTCTTTTTCATCTCAACACAAGCCAGACTGAGTTGGTGTTGAATTAGCACAAATACTGCTTTGTTCTTGTGAATTTAAGGCACAGCTATTGAAGTCAGATGTTATCTGTGCATCGGATGTAAAAAAAAAATCTTCAGTGTAACAAACTCCAACTTGCTTTCAAAGTGTTGTTAGAATTATGCATTTTGTCACCAACAAGATAATAAAACAGAGAACTTGGATGTTTGTTAGTCTCACATTTTCATACTTCCAAGTCTTGAGTGAAGTTGGAATCAACTGTTATTTCAGTACAGTAAGTGACCCATCTAACCTGTGCTAGCCTCTGCTGGCTCTCTGCGTCGCCGGGGGAGATCAGGGCCTGTTTGGCCTCGTGGATCAGCATGGCCGAGCCCTCCATAACATCACGGGCCGAATCCAACATGGCTGCCGCTGATGACGGATCGGTAGTAGAGGCTGCCACACCCCTAGCGGCCTGCGCTAATGTTTTCAGAGCCTGGGCTGTCTGTCTGGCTGCCACCCCTAAACACAGAGATATGGCAAAGTATCAAGCGCCTCGCTCTGAATCATCTAGCAGACGCGTTATCCAAGTGTATTTACAGTGACTGCATACAGTGTACTCTGTTTTAGATTGCATGGGAATGAAACTCACAACCGTGCAGTTAAGCAATGTCGCATCACAAGACTCAATGCTAGTTTCAATAAAATACTGGCCATTTATACTGACCTTGCTTCAGAATATGGTGAAAATACAGTAGTAGTAAAGTACCTGTGTAGAGTTCCCATTTAACAGTATTACTGTCATTATAGTGGGTAGGGCAGTAGTACAGAACTTGTGTAGTGTTCTTATTTACTAATATACTGTCATTTTAGTGAGTAGTACAGTACCTGTGTAGTGTACTTATTTAATAGTATTACTGTCATTTTAGTTGGTAGGGCAGTAGTACGGTACCTGTGTAGTGTTCTTATTTACTAGAACAGTACCTGTGTAGTGTTCTTATTTAATAGTATTACTGTCATTATAGTGAGTAGTACAGTACCTGTGTAGTGTTTTTATTTACTAGTACAGTACCTGTGTAGGGTTCTTATTTAATAGTATTACTGTCATTATAGTGAGTAGTACAGTACCTGTGTAGTGTTTTTATTTAGTAGTATTACTGTCATTATAGTGAGTAGTACAGTACCTGTGTAGTGTTTTTATTTAGTAGTATTACTGTCATTATAGTGAGTAGTACAGTACCTGTGTAGTGTTCTTATTTAATAGTATTACTGTCATTATAGTGAGTAGTACAGTACCTGTGTAGTGTTTTTATTTAGTAGTATTACTGTCATTATAGTGAGTAGTACAGTACCTGTGTAGTGTTTTTATTTAGTAGTATTACTGTCATTATAGTGAGTAGTACAGTACCTGTGTAGTGTTTTTATTTAGTAGTATTACTGTCAT
>JACXGK010010387.1:0-18099 GCA_016801125.1 Novumbra hubbsi | reverse complement strand
TTATAGCTACAAGATACCCGTTATAGCTACAAGATACCCGTTATAGCTACAAGATACCCATATTAGCTACAAGATACCCGTTATAGCTACAAGATACCCGTTATAGCTACAAGATACCCGTTATAGCTACAAGATACCCGTTATAGCTACAAGATACCCGTTATAGCTACAAGATACCCGTTATAGCTACAAGATACCCGTTACAGATCTATGATACCCGTTATAGCTACAAGATACCCGTTACAGATCTATGATACCCGTTATAGCTATAAGATACCCGTTATTGATCTATGATACCCGCTATAGATCTATGATCCCTGTTATAGATATTTGAAACGTGTTATAGATATATGATACCCGTTATACAGTGGGGAGAACAAGTATTTGATACACTGCCAAATTTGCAGGTTTTCCTACTTGCAAATCTTTGTCATAGGTACACTTCAACTGTGAGAGACAGAATCTAAAACAAAAATCCAGAAAATCACATTGTATGATTTTTAAGTAATTAATGTGCATTTTATTTATTATTATTTGATACATCAGAAAAGCAGAACTTAATATTTGGTACAGAAACCTTTGTTTGCAATTACAGAGATTGTACGTTTTCTGTAGTTCTTGACCAGGTTTGCACACACTGCAGCTGGGATTTTGGCCCACTCCTCCATACAGACCTTCTCCAGATCGTTCAGGTTTCATGGCTGTCGCTGGGCAATACGGACTTTCAGCTCCCTCCAAAGATTTTCTATTGGGTTCAGGTCTGGAGACCGCCTAGGCCAATCCAGGACTTTGAGATGCTTCTTACGGAGCCACTCCTTAGTTGCCCTGTGTTTCGGGTGGTTGTCATGCTGGGAAACCCAGCCACGACCCATCTTCAATGCTCTTACTGAGGGAAGGAGGTTGTTGGCCAAGATCTTGCGATACATGGCTTCATCCATCCTGCCCTCAATGTGGTGCAGTCGTCCTGTCCCCTTTGCAGAAAAGGTGAGATCCGTTATAGATCTATGATACCCGTTATAGATCTATGATACCCGTTATAGATCTATGATACCCGTTATTGATCTAAGATACCCTCTCTACTTGTCTATTCCTGTCCCTTTTTCTTGCCTTGTTTTTCACTGGAAACATTCATCTTCCTTTGAGGTCTTTGCATAGAAAACCTTGTCAGTTCTTCCCTCTTTGGTTCACCTCTGTTTGTGGCCGTTTTTGACTCTGTATTATTTTCTGTCTGTATTTGTCTTTTGTCTGTCTGTATTTGTCTTTTGTCTGTCTGTATTTGTCTTTTGTCTGTCTGTATTTGTCTTTTGTCTGTCTGTATCTGTCTCTTGTCTGTTTGCACTGAAATATAAGCATAATTAAGAAAGTTATTTTCCAGAGGTCTCTCACACATGTATAGTCCGTTTAGTGTCCGGAAGTCCTACATGTTGCTGGTGTTTCCCCGTAGGGCATGTAGTTTTGTTTTGACTGTGTTGTAATTAGGGCTGGATGATTCATCTAGTTAACTCAATTAATTATTGTTCCTGCTTCAATGATGTTCTATTGTGATTTCATCTCCAATATGCTTTGTGTTTTGTTATGTTAAATTGGAAATTCATTTGAATTTCATTTTTAGCCCTCAAATTTGTCTAATTTCTTGTAACTATCAATGTATCTGGTGTCTGGCTGCAACTGGTGATCCGTCCACTTATTCCGTGGCACAGGGCTACAAACAGGGTTAATATTTGCTGGTGATCCATCCACTTATTCCGTGGCACAGGGCTACAAACAGGGTTGGTGTCCAGGCATGTTCAAATGGATCCTCAAAACCCAATCCTGAAGCCTTCTCCATCTAAGTTTCCCCTGAAACCCAATCTCTCCCTTCTGCTTCTGTCTCTCTCTGTCTCCATCCATCCTCTCTCTGTCTTTCGCTGTCTCTCCATCCTCTCTGTCTCCCCATCCTCTCTGTCTTTCTCTCTCTCTCCATCCTCTCTGTCTTTCTCTGTCTCTCCTTCCTCTCTCTGTCTTTCTCTCTGTCTCTCCATCCTCTCTGTCTTTCTCTCTGTCTCTCCATCCTCTCTGTCTCTCTCTGTCTCTCCATCCACCCTGTCTTTCTCTGTCTCTCCCTCCACTCTGTCTTTCTCTGTCTCCATCCATCCCCTTTCTGTTTTTCTGTCTCTCCATCCTCTTTCTGTTTTTCTGTCTCCCCATCCTCTCTGTCTCCCCATCCTCTCTGTCTTTCTCTGTCTTTCTCTGTCTCTCCATCCTTTCTCTGTCTCTCCATCCTCTCTGTCTTTCTCTGTCTCTCCTTCCTCTCTCTGTCTTTCTCTCTGTCTCTCCATCCTCTCTGTCTTTCTCTCTGTCTCTCCATCCACCCTGTCTTTCTCTGTCTCTCCATCCTCTCTGTCTTTCTCTCTGTCTCTCCATCCTCTCTTTCTCTCTCTGTCTCTCCATCCTCTCTGTCTCTCTCTCTCTCCATCCTCTCTGTCTTTCTCTGTCTCCCCATCTTCTCTCTGTCTTTCTCTATCACCTAATTTTCTTGCTCTCTGTCAAACTTAAGTCAATTTCAATTTAAAGAGCTTTATTGCCGTGAAAAATGTTTGTTTATATTGGGCACAGTTGGAAAAAACATTGAATAAATAACAGTGAAAAATTATATTTATTCAATCTAATACTCGTTCTGTCTCACTCTCCTATTTTTCCGTCTCTCTTTCCTACGCTTGCTTTGTCTCTCTCCCAGGCATACTGTCTCTCTCCTATGCTTGCTGTCTTTCTCCTACGCTTGCTGTCTTCATCCTAGACTTGCTGTCTCTCTCTCCTACGCTTGCTGTCTCTCCTACGCTGGCAGTCTCTCTCTCTCCTACGCTTGCTGTCTCTCTCTCCTACGCTTGCTGTCTCTCCTACGCTGGCTGTCTCTCTCTCCTACGCTTGCTGTCTCTCCTACGCTGGCTGTCTCTCTCTCCTACGCTTGCTGTCTCTCCTACGCTGGCTGTCTCTCTCTCCTACGCTGGCTGTCTCTCTCTCTTACGCTGGCTGTCTCTCTCTCCTACGCTGGCTGTCTCTCTCTCCTACGCTTGCTGTCTCTCTCCTACGCTGGCTGTCTCTCTCTCCTACGCTGGCTGTCTCTCTCTCTTACGCTGGCTGTCTCTCTCTCCTACGCTGGCTGTCTCCTCTGCCCCTGCATCGCCCCATTCTTCTTTCCTCCCCTCTTCCATCCTCTCCTCCTGTCTTCCATCCTCTCCCTAATGTGATGTAACAGGATCCTTTCTCCTTCAATCAATGTGGAATGCAAAAGATCCATCATTCATTCTGTTCTTCCGTCCCCTTTCACCTCCTCCTTTTCTCCCTCTTGTTATAGTTTTCCTCAAATTTAATAATTAAAAAGCTAAAGGATGTTTGTGTTTTCTCTCTCTGTCTGTGACTCAGCTGGGGTTTGGTCTCTGGTTTTGTGTCAGGCTTGCTTATCAGAACACTCAGTACCCAGTCTGCAGGTGTTTAACCATTTTGAATCCTATTTTCATGAAGGGAGTCTGAGGCACATTGCGGCTCACTTAGACTGTTCTCTGTCCAGCCTGCCAGCTCTCATATATGAGATGGTGATGTGAAGAATATTCTCCGGTCTTTGTTCATTTAGCTTCGGTAACAAGTTGAGGTATAATGACTTCTATGTACCTGGGGCCTGTGTGGCTCCTGCAGCAGTCTGTCACCTTCGTCTTCCCCATTCAGGTTTCAACTAGTTAGCCTGGCTGGTTGGCCGAGGGTGTGGAACACAGGAGTCTGCACAGACATAGATAACATCTGGTTCTGCGCTTCCGTTCCATTTTTCTTTTCACTTTTATCTCTGATGGTTGGATATCTTTCTCTCCTTCTCTGTAAGTCCTTTTCTGTCCTCATCTTCCTGACAGCTCTCCCTGTCCAGTCAGTGTGAACTGGCTTTCCTCCGCTATGCTGCTTGAGAGGAAGAATAAGAGAAAGTCATGGGTGGGTTGATTATTATGGGATGGGATTTCTGTCCTTGTTCGTAGTTTCGGCATCTGTGCCTGTTTTGTAGAGGTGGTCAGTTTTCAGATGTTGTTTTGTGCTCCAGCTGCTTTGCCATTCACAGTCTGTTCTCCGTCTACCTTCTTGAGGACAAACGCCTCCTCGTCATATGAATTTGTCTTAGGCTAGGGGAGGGACGACCGTTGAAGTTGACCCGAGCGTTTGCGTCTATTCGGTACAAAGCATTGTGGGGGCCTGGTCCAATCTGTTCAACGCATTGCAATAATTATCCCGCGTGAGTAACTCTCTTCAATTAGTTCCTTCCAATTAAACCAGTAAAGCAATTTTAGGAAAATGTTGCCACATAGGCGCTTTTCCCCCCATACTTTCTCCTTCTCGTGAATGTTTTAACTGTGAGGTGATAGCGTTGGACCTGTCGCCCCTGGGAACGAGTCTCTCCGTAACACACGTGCACACCCATGGCGCTGATTACCCAGTTTTAATGAGCTTAAACGTGTGTAAGTGTAAATGGAATTGGAGATGACCTACAATAGATTGCCATGTGCCCTCAATTTAGCTCCAATTACTAGCGTGTATGCCTTTTTTCCCCTCATGTTCCCGCGCTCTGGTTTTTTTCTCCTCCCACTGATCCGTCCGTCTTGGCTAATCCTGGCAGCCCGTGAGGTTGGCGTATGACAACTGGCATCGCTGTGACTGCCGTCTGTTTAGCCGCGGCTCGGACTCCGGCTCGTCATCTCCCTCCCTGGTAGGCCGACAGCTTGTGGACATTACAGTGAAAGCCAGGGGAAGTGTTGCCGCGTGATTAGTGAGTGATCTGTATATTTTTGCCGCGTCAGATTTAACAGGCCTGACCAAAGGGGGAATTGGGGGTTGCGGGGTGTGTTAATGAGCACTGTCAGTTATGGGAACCTGTTCTGACACGACACCCCCCTGGTTAGTTTAAACACGGGAAGACACATGGGAACGGTTCGGCTAGGCCCTCTGAATTGACTCCTAAGAGATGTCCCAAGGAAGTATTTTGGAATGATTGGAGATAAGTGCAACCGTCCTGAGGTGCGGATGGGAACGATCTCCTCGATGCCCTCCTCCCTGCCAGAGAAAACATCCGTGGCAGTCTCCGGTCCAAGGGACGCCGGGGATCTGGCTGCTTTGGCTGGAGCGTGTTGGGATGACGCAAAGGCATTACAGCGTTCCAAAGGAGGAGCTGTAATGACTGGAGTCAATACGGATTCAGCCCTTTGTTGGCCCTTGGTTAACCCTTTGGCAACCCATTTCGTACTTTAACAGGAAGGTTGAAGTATGAAACTTTTTGCCGAAAGACCTTCAGCACCCGCTCTGTCCCAAGACGAATCTAGCATAAACTGCGACACTGACTAAAGGGAGAAAACGCAATCATGCCCAGCCTTCTGCCTCTCTCTCAGACAAGCTCAACACCTTCTATGCATCTATGCATACCCTTATTGGAAAGCTTGCTGAGGACCTATACAACTGTGCTCTGTTCCAAGCCATAGCCGCCGTGAGGAGAGCTTTTCATAGGAAGGCAAACTGCTTTTTTTCCTCCTGGAAAAGAGCTGTTTGTGGGCTACCGCTCACCATTTAACACTTTTGTGCTAGTTAAGCTTGTTTCTAAGGTCAGGACCCTGGTACTTATCTGTAACCTTTGCAACTGGATCCTGGACTTCCTGGTAAAAAGAGCCCAGGTGATGAGAATGGATAACCTCCCCTCTTCTGCAGTGTCTCTGAGCATTGGAGCCCCTCAGGGCTGCATTCTCAGTCCCCTCCTGTACTCCCAGTTTGCGCATGACAGCGTGGCCACACCCAGCTCCAATGTCATAATTACCAACAACAATAAGACTGCTTACTGAGAGGAGGTAGGGGTCCTGGACCTTTCTCTCAACATCTGCAAGCTCACTGAGTTCCCCTGAGGATGGTGAAGTTATTTATTCTGCTTTAGAAAATGTATTAATACCCCAATAACTACATAGATACCGGCTTCATTTTCTGGAGAGGAAAGAAAACTCTCAGGGATTTCACCTTGCCTATAACAGTATAAAATCATTCAAGATTTTAAAGATTTTAATTGTAAATGTTATGGGAAAACACTGAGGATAGATAAACATTGTGTTTACTCAACGAGACTATTGAACATAAAAAGGAAGCTTGTTGAACATGCATCCTGTTTGCAATTTGGCACTGAAATAAAACTGCAAAGACTCTGGCAAGTTAATGAGTATGTTTTTATTTTCTTTTAGAATAAACCAGCATGTTTGGGTCAAGTCCAATGCAACACCTCGCTGAGTGGCCGAACAAGTAAAATCTTCTTGGTAGGCGTATGCTTCTGCTTGTCAAGGATTTTGCCGTTTTTTGGGGTGGATGTCAGACAACAAATATATTTTTCACTTGGAAACCCTAACCCTAACCTAAACCAGAATGCCAAATCCACCCCAGTTCCTACCCAAGATTGCATTCTGCGTTCAATTTAAAAAAAAATTGTAAGTGGAATTAGATACTTTCTGGAACATTACAATTACGGGTCAACATATTAGTAAGTCAAATAAAAACCTGAAACTTGCACAAATGTTTACCCACCCACGATAACATGAGATCGAGCCACCCTTTGCTAGCATAACATTTTTAGTATTAACAGCTTGGCTGGCCCATTTGCTAACCCCTTCCCCTCTAGTCCATCCATGTCTGCTGATACTGCCAGCCTGGCGCGGAGGGTAGTTCTGACCACTGTGTTTGGAAGAGACCGGTCAAGAGGCATCGCTGCGACTGCCGTCCGTTTAGCCATTGCTCAGTTGCAGACGCGTCATCTCGCTCCCTGGTAGGATGACAGCTTGTGAACTTAACATTGAGGACAAGCCCAAGATGTGTTGTAGTGCGATTTGGGAGGGATCTGTGGAGCAGATTTAACAGGCCAGCCAGAACGAAGGGAGACCAGTGGAAGGTGGTTATGTTCACTGTTAAATTAGCGATTTGGGAGGGATCTGGGGAGCAGATTTAACAGGCCAGCCAGAACGAAGGGAGACCAGTGGAAGGTGGTTATGTTCACTGTTAAATTAGCGATTTGGGAGGGATCTGGGGAGCAGATTTAACAGGCCAGCCAGAACGAAGGGAGACCAGTGGAAGGTGGTTATGTTCACTGTTAAATTAGCAATTTGGGAGGGATCTGTGGAGCAGATTTAACAGGCCAGCCAGAACGAAGGGAGACCAGTGGAAGGTGGTTATGTTCACTGTTAAATTAGCAATTTGGGAGGGATCTGTGGAGCAGATTTAACAGGCCAGCCAGAACGAAGGGAGACCAGTGGAAGGTGGTTATGTTCACTGTTAAATTAGCGATTTGTCTTATCAGCTTTGCTGCAGGATCTTTAGGTTGGTTGTGGAAAATGATTAGAGTCGTACCACAGATTGCAAATAGTTTTGAAGTCAGGACTTTGACTGGGTCGTTGTAGGAGAATCACTTTTTTTGTTCAAGACAGTCCAATGTGGCTTTGACCTGGTGCTTGGGACATTGTTTGACTAAAAGGTTAATTTCCTCAAACTGAATTCCTCCATTTTCTTTGTGGACTGTAGCATGTTCTCTTGCAGTGTGTTTCTCTGCATATTCATATTCAAGTCCTAGTCACTGCTGGTGAGAGGCATTCAACAGCATGATGCTGCCACCACCACACTTCACTGTGGGGATGGCGTGTGTTAAGGCATGGGTAGTGTTTGGTTTGCTCCATATAGCACCTGGAGGTGTGGTCAGAGAGCTTTGTCCTGGTCTGATCTGACCTCCACACCTTTTCCCACATCACATCATTCCTGAGTAAATATGTTTTGTGCCGACCATCAATACAGGCCAGAGGGATGCCGTGGTTCTTGAAATGATTGATTGGTGCACCATTACTTCACTTCCGGCCTCTGAACTCTGGAGCTTCTTCAATGTGATCATTGGCCTCTTTATTCAGTGTCTAGCTGGTGTGATTCAGCATCTACTTTTTGTTTATTCACCCAATTGTTCAATGGGACATCCAAGCACATATTATTTTGATGTAATTTTGCACAATTCTCCAAATCTATTAGTCCATTTCACTTAATCTCTAGTGCATGAATTATACTGTTGGGTCATTTTCCTTCAGATTCACAGCTTCACCAGTGATCCTTCAACTGTGGGTTCTTGATCCACTAAATGGGAGGGCCAATGTTGGGATGACCTTGTTTATTTTATCTGTCTACACTTGCAAAGAGTAGACAGATAAAATAATGATATATTAAAATAAAATATCAAACTGAATGGAATGTAAATGTACCATATAAAATATGAGCGAGTTGGTCTGGGGTTTTTAATACTTCTGCAAGGCCTTGTGGAAGAAAGGGAATAAACAAACACTGACATTTCCTTTAAGCGTTTTTGCAGCAGATTCAGAAGTGTTCCTATAAAAAGGGCACATTCCAATTGAAGTGCAACACACATCAGAGCCCATATTCTTTTATTTATGTTTTCA
Organism: Novumbra hubbsi; assembly: GCA_016801125.1. Taxonomy (NCBI): domain Eukaryota; kingdom Metazoa; phylum Chordata; class Actinopteri; order Esociformes; family Umbridae; genus Novumbra; species Novumbra hubbsi. The sequence continues at coordinate 9,631 of JACXGK010010387.1, read as the reverse complement.
TAGTTTCTGCGATTGTTTGGTAATAATGTAGGGGCTTTTGTAAAAACAAAAATAAAACATGTCCAGACCCAAGCTCATCGCACACTGATGAACCAAAGCCTGTCTGAGGTAGGTATATATGCAAAAATTTAATTTAGCTTTTAAAATCCAGAAATTAGACTTGCCGAACTTTGAGGATTCATCTTACATTTAGGAACTTACATACATACATACATACTAGTCCTTATCAAACAACCACGAACAGGTAAGCTACTTCAACATATTGGTAAAAACCAGTTGCATTTGAAGATTGCATTTTTCTTGTTTTGCTTTATTGGACAGGAAAGTGTTGAAAAATGGAGGATGCTAAAAGAGTTGTAGGTTGGATTCAAACCTCACTGCAGCCGTACATGTTCTTTGCAGACCGCAGCGTAGACCCCTGGACCACCCACATTTTCAATGTTCAGGTGCAAATAGGCCCAGCTGTGACAACTAAGTGAGAACTTGACTTGACTCTCTGCAAGTCAATACGGTCAATGCTAAATGCATCTCATGGACGATAAGAAATACGGTGAATAGCATTTGTTCAAGTTGAGCATATTCTTAATAACAAAGTTATTTACATTTCTTGCTAAATGTGTAACTCCTGATTGTCCAGCTGTAGCCCCCCCAAAAATATAACGTTTTATGTAGACATTCTCCCTGCCTAACTTAAATTCCCCCTTCCTAACTTAATAAACACCTGGAAACATTAGTAGGTTAGTTAGCATTTTAGCACACATTATTACTCATTTGTGATTTTTTTTTATTTGAGTACTGACTGATGTGCTCTCCCCTGTGTGTTGATGACTGATGTGCTCTCCCCTGTGTGTTGCTGACTGATGTGCTCTCCCCTGTGTGTTGCTGACTGATCTGCTCTCCCCTGTGTGTTGCTGACTGATCTGCTCTCCCCTGTGTGTTGCTGACTGATGTGCTTTCCCCTGTGTGTTGCTGACTGATGTGCTCTCCCCTGTGTGTTGCTGACTAATCTGCTCTCCCCTGTGTGTTTCTGACTGATGTGCTCTCCTCTGTGTTTTGATGACTGATGTTCTCTCCCTCTACCAGTCTCTCCCGCTGTCTGTGTCTGTCTATCAGTCTCTCCCGCTGTCTGTGTCTGTCTATCAGTCTCTCCCGCTGTCTGTGTCTGTCTATCAGTCTCTCCCGCTGTCTGTGTCTGTCTTCCAGTCTCTTCCGCTGTCTGTGTCTGTCTATCAGTTTCTCCCGCAGTCTGTGTCTGTCTACCAGTCTTTTTCTGATTGACATCACATTGGAGCTGCTGTATTTCTAAGCCATTGGGGGTCTCCGTGCAGATGACCATCACATCCTTCTATCACAGAAGGAAACGCTATCCAACGACCCCCCCCCCCCCACCCACCAACCACTCCTTGGTACTTCTGGACAGAATTGCCACCATTCCCCTCTTGTTTCTCCTCCTTTCCCCTCTTTTCTCCTCCTTTCCCCTCTTTTCTCCTCAAGTTTTACTTTCCTTTACTCTCTTGTCTCTCATCATTTAGAAAGTCTTTTGGTTGTTCCTACGTGTTTCCGTGGCACGTGTACGGACCCCATCTCAGTTTCATCCTCCCCTCTTTCTCCTCTCCCTCTCAGCGTTTTCTCCCCCGCCGGCTCCCTCCCCGTACTCTCCTCGACGTGTTCGCGTTCTTTCATTTCCTGTCTCTGTCCCTTCTTTAATGTCGTACTATCGATCGTCCGGGGAAGCGCGCGAGAGCCGTTTCATGTGGTTATCAGTTCTAACCCGTGCAAGGGGTCGTCTCTCTCTGGTTCACAGGTCAGCAGGTCCGTTAATGAGAGCCGCTGCGCTCCTTCTGTCGTGGGCGGATGGGATCCAGGCGCGCCTGTCGTCACGTTCCCTCACCCTCTGGCATACGGCCAGATCTGCTGGAGCGGGTTGGCTGGGCAATTGAGAGACCTGAGCTGGGCGTTGTGTAAATGTCAGGACAGTTCTGTTGATACGGGAGCATGAAGTGATGTTTCCCCTTGTGGCTGTTCGGGGGGGGGGGGTTACAGAGACAGGCCTTGTCGGGTGTGGACGCTGCTCGTAAGAAAGGATCATAGTTTCACAGGGGCTTTTTAGCGGCGAAGGGTCGCCGTGTGCTCGAGAGTTGGATCGAGGCCTGTGGCCTGTGGCCTGTAGCTGGTAGCCTGTAGCCTGTGGCCTGTGGCCTGTGGCCTGTGGCCTGTAGCTGGTGGCCTGTAGCCTGTAGCCTGTGGCCTGTAGCCTGTAGCCTGTGGCCTGTGGCCTGTAGCCTGTAGCCTGTAGCTGGTGGTGTTGTTAAGAGCAGATTCCTCTGTTCGCGATGGAAAATCCTGTCAAGAATTTTCTTTCACAGGCAAGACAATGTCAGGCTGGTTGGTACAGAACCATCAGATCCTGCTGGCTAAGTAGCTCCTAAACTATGCCAGGCTGACAAGGTTTCCTTCCACATGGACCTTGGCCAGGTTCCTTGAACGTTTTCTCGGATGAATGGTTGATATTTTCACTGTGGAACTGGTGTAAGTCGGTTGAATACTGTTTGTCGGGTTTGTCAAAATACCTCAGAAATAGAACATTTACTGGTAAGTCTGAAGTCAAATCAGTTTAAATAGACAGTGGAACACATACAAAGAGATTTAATATTTTAGGTTTGCTGGGTGCTCAAAGTGTAAGGTGGTGTTGAATGGTGCCTGAGACTGTTGTGTATTACTTTGGCCTGCAGAGGGCACTCAAAGACTGATTCCCAACAGGAGAGTATTAGTGGACATCCTGGTTGCTTCACTGATTACAATACAAACAATACAAAAAAAATCTCTTTCAGTTTTATAATGCAGCAGACCAGCCTATAATTAACAGCCCTTCGGTTTAAAGTTCACTTTTGTCCACTCAGCATCACAGAGAAATGCCAAGAAATGCAACATTTCATCCCACAAAACTAATAAGGAGGAACGTTTCTCGGACAGTGAACTGACTTAACACTGATGTTGAACAGATTTAGCTTTTCTCAACGGTTGTTGCAACAGGTTGTTGTTAAATCCAAGCTATAGGCGTGAATTAAAGGAAAGTTAGGTATGAGCATCTGGAATTTTAAGATTTCTGCTTGTGTGTCTGTCTGTGTGTGTGTCTGTGTGTGTGTCTGTGTGAGTGAAGGCTCACCCTAATACAAGGCATGGCAGGGCCCTAACATCGGGCTAGGATGTATCCATATGTTTCATGGCCTAGCCAATCCCCAGCCCCTCACCCCCTACACCCCTCTCTCCCTGATTACCTCCCCCCATGTGATGATGGGTTTTCCCTTTGTTGTGGACGGACAGTCTTGATGACATCATGTTTAACAGGAGTTTGGAGCTCCCTTGTTTCTTCACCGTCCGATGGAGGTCTTTACTGTCTTGACACTGGGCTGTTCTAGTCAGTGATAAATAGCTCTGGGTAAACTGGAATCTGTAGGGTCATGGGAGTGCAGAGAGGTGGAAAGGGGGAGGTTAGAGACATGGAACGACGGCTCTTCTCTTACGGCTGCTTCCTTCCTCGCCTCCTCAGCCGCGGATTGAGAGGCCACTCTAATCACAGGCTTCATTGCTAATGATGGATGTAAAGAGGAGGTGTGCGTCTGGCTCCTCCGAGGGAGTGTGTTGTCTTCCGGCCTGTTCTTGTCCCCCAGTTCCTCCTCCACCCCTTACCTCCTCTCCATGTCTCCACCCTCTCATCGCGGCAGACACAGGACCCCCCCCCACTAATATCTTTGAGCTTGTGTGCTAGCCTGGCGGTGGTTCGATCTGGCCTGTAATGAATGTGTTTAATAAGCCCTGTGGATCGATGCGCTTAATGAAGGTGTGACAGACGATGGGTCCGGAGAACGCGAAGCCTTAACGAGACACTAACGAGCAGGCGGGGGTAACGAGGTGGCTCACTCCTGCGTAGCCCCCGTCTTACTTTCCGTGTCCGTCTTTCCACCTGTCTGTTTTGTTGGTCTGGTTCCATACCTACCGTGCTCCTAATGCAACGTGTTAATGGGCTTTCCAACACAACAAAGTTGTGATAAACTTGGTCTTTTCTTTTGCTTTAATCCTCCAACACAAGTCAGGCCATGAGCTTCCAGTAGAAGATCTGTCTGGCACATCAGGAACACTCCAGGAAGTGTCTGCTAAATAATATTTTCTCTCTAAAGCAGAACTATAGACTCTGCCCTGCAAGGGGACAAAAGTAAAAGTAACATGCAGACAATAACGTGAGCAATAGTAAGTGTGGAGGTTTTATTTCTTCAGACCAACACCTACAGGAGAACTGCCAGGCCCAAAGCTGCAAAACGGGGCCCTTGAAAGGTTCAAGTGAAGCCTCGTCAGGGTCAAGGGTCTCCTGAAGGGCAGCTCTGAGCAGAGGGAAGGCGTGTCACGCCGGACCTCACGGCCCTGGCAGATGGTCCCTCCCGGTGGGGCAGATGCCACATATTCTACCAGCTGATGCCACCAAAGCACCGGTAACTGTGGAACCAATTTGTGGGGGACTATGTAGGGGGACTATGTATGAAAAGAGCTGTAATTCCTACACTTTTTACAGTTTGTGGTTGTATATACCCTCACACTAAAGCTGACCGTCTGTACATTTACCTACTAGTATTTTGGTTTTCAAATCCGATGGGGTAGACATACTTACTTTGTAGACTACTTTGTATTTCTTGTTACAATTTATCCTGTCAGGCAAACGTGTGGTTTTTAAATGAATACATTTCACATGTACAATAGTGTGCGGAAAGTGTTTTAATGTATTGATTTGTTTATTAAAAAGTTTTTGGCATGTCTTACAATGTAACACCCAAGCCATTTGCATTGGTTGGCTGTTTTCAGGTAGTACTTTGGTAAGTTCTAAAAAGTTTCTTGCAGAATTTGCCATAACCCTATTATTTATTCTTCGCTGTTTTTTCTACTTCTTTTCCTCCTAGTGATATGATGCTTTATCAATTATGTTGAGGTTTGTGCTTTGAGGTGGCAGATCAAATACTACTGTGAGTGTTCCAACTGCAGACTTCTACTGTAAGTACACGGTCTTTGCAAAATATTTTAGGGTGGTTATTGTTTTGAGAGTTAATAGTTTTGCCAGACAGTCAAAGGTGGCCCCAAGGTGTACTTTGATACCATATGACTCTGCCAGAAGCTGAGCAAGCCCTTAACTAGATTTCTGTCTGTCCATCACGTGACCTTTAAGTACTGTTCATGAGTTGAAAACAAATCTTTTGGACCTTCCACTGCATGTTGAAGCAACTTGACAAGTTACTTCAACTTTCATCATGACATTTCTTCAAGCCAAAATATTAATTATATTTTGGACAACAAAAGACCTCCTTACTACTTTTAATTGTATTCATGTTTGTTAGTACATTGCTTGAAATAAATAAGGGACCATGTAATCATCACAGTATAACACCAAGTCAATTAATCTTTAGGGGTATCAATCTGTCCAATTAGGAAGAATAAGCGATTGTGACTCATGGTCACCTGTTTTGGTGCAAAGGAAAGTGACAACAGGTGCACTGGAGCGGCAACACTAAGACAACCCCCCAAAAGGGAATGGTTTTGCAGGTGGTGGCCACAGACAATTGCTCTCTCCTTATTCTTCCATACTGAATTTTCTCTAGTTTTGTGTTTCTCAGTATCCTTGTCACTACTGGTAGCATGAGGCGCTACCTGCAGCCCATTCAGGTTACCCAGGTAGTCCAGCTCCTCCAGGGTGGCACATCCACACGTGCTGTCGCAGGGAGGTTTGCTGTGTCTCCCAGTACCGGCTCAAGATCATGGAGTTAAAAGGAGACAGGCTGTTACATGAGATCTGGACTGGGCCTAGAAGGACATCAACCCAGCAGCCGGACCGGTATCAGATTTTTTAATATATTTAGTTCATCAGGACCTGATGTGAGTTTTGTTCCCTTAATTTCTTTTGCTGTGTATTTATTATAATATTTTATATTTAATGTTATTACAAGCAAATGAACACTTACTGCTAACTGGTAAATGGCTTGAATAGCTATTTTCTTAGCTGGCTTTAGACGTTTTCACAGTTGTGTATTTGGTGCATAAAAAAAAAAACTGGATTTCTTTTAATTGGATTAAAACCAGACTTGAACATGTTTGAATGATTCACCATCCTGGTTTAAGTGTGGGAACGTCGGTGGAGTGCATGTGAATGCTAGATAGGTTCAATATGTGTAATAAACACATGTGCGCGCAGGACAACAATGATTGGACCTTTTTAAAGCTGAGATTTGTCCAGCTACTGTGAACAGTTTGGATGTTCATAAAACCCTTCATCTTATGCCTTGAATTAATATTATACCCCCACAGAGAGCAATGAGGGGCCTGTAAGAGCATTTTGAAACAGCCCATTAAAAACAAGCCTTTTTGTTTAGTTTGGAATTTGATTAGAATTATTTTGTGTTTTACAGCCATAAGGCAATTTAGTAGAGCTTATAGTCTGTGTCCAAATTCTATTTCCTTACATGTACATAAATATTGATTTTATGCAATCAAAAGACTGCTCCAAAAATGTGCCCTGAAATTGTGAAAATAACAATTTGATGGACCCTCAAGATGATGGCCCCTTTATCATTGGGCTTGGTTTGTTAGGGTTAGGGTTTTTTTGGTGCGAAAATAGATTCTGAAAGCAGGGTGATTACTTTAAGAGCACTGGCTGCGATGGACACTGGTTCTAAAAAGATGCTTGTTTTTCTAGTCACTACGATATTTTAAAAATTAAAAATGCTTGTTGTGTAAGTCTGACTAGGTTGCTGAATGCAGGTCTTCTGTTCTACCAGCCAACCATTGGGAGCTAGAGAGTTAATAAGATATAAGATGCTTTCCGAGATGGAATGTAGTGTAGAATGTTAGGAATGGACGACAAGGAATCCAGGAATATTGTCATTGGCATATATTTTATTCATGTCTACTATAAACATAACAATTGTCATTTTAATCAATACATATATATATTATTTTGATGTAGACTGGAGAAAGAGTTTTTCCTCAAACAGCAATGGGGTGGATTTAAACCCCTGCTGAGGCCACTGGATTGACCTCTGGAGAACCTTAGGTCCCAGAACAGTATGTCATTTAATAGAATGTCTCATACGTCGTCTGTTTAGCATTGTAATCTTGGAAGTTCCCCAAAATGTCAAGGTCTTTTAGATATCTTCGTCTCTCTGTTTGCTCAAGATCTGATTGCATGATTTAGCTTATGTCTCCGCCTTTTGTTTTGAATCCATCTGAACAAACATTCCAAAAAATGCATAAAAAATTTTCCGTCTACCTTTGTCCTCTTACAATATTCTTTCTTACTACATTTTGTAGGCTACAGCTAATGTACTAAAGGATGACACAAACCCAGGCAAACCATTTCATCATCTTAGAAACATGAAGGACACAGGCTGGCAGAATAAGTAGCAAATTAAAGTTATTTTTTAACTTGCTAACGTTGGCTGAGATATTTCTGCTTACCGGCAGCTACAGTTACAACTCTGGCTAATGCAGGAATCAAAATGGTGTGTTATACAATTGTTGTTTAAACCATCTTTAGATGGGTGTTTAGCTGTTAACTGAGGATTAAAGGGAACTACAGTGATCATGGCTCTGTACAATGCTATGTGTTGTTTAGACGGCCCTTAATGGAATATCTTGTATCTTGTGGGTAGGTATGGTTATCTGTTTTGGGGGGTTTGCAAAGAGACCCTTGATGAAATGCCTTGTGGTTAAGTTAGCTGAGTTTTTTTTTTGTGTGAATAATGTAGACCTGGGGAAGTGTGAGGCACGTCTCCCATGAGGGCATCAGATCGCCTCAGGGGAGGTACATTTTTGTTTTTAATGGAAAGCAGTCGTCTTCTGTCTAAATATTTTATAACAAGTCAAACTGTGAAGCCAGTAGAATTCTGGATTCATTTATTTACACAGTGCTGCCGATGATCCAGTATGCAGATAATAAAATAAACTGCTGCAAAAAATGAAGGGGCCACGTTATCATCACAGTATAACAACACGTCAGTTAAACCTCAGGGAAATCAATCTGTCCAGTTAGGAAGCACAAGAGATTTTTAATCGAAGTCACCCGTTTTGGTGCAAATAAAAGTGACAACAGGTGCACTGGAGAGGCAACAGCAAGACAACCCCCAAGAATGGAATGGTTTTGCAGGTGGTGGCGACAGACAGGTGCACTGGAGAGGCAACAGCAAGACAACCCCCAAGAAGGGAATGGTTTCGCAGGTGGTGGTGACAGACAGTTGCTCTCTCCTTATCCTTCCTGACTGGTTCTTCTTAAGTTTAGCGTTTTGTGTCCCTGTCACTACTGGTTGCATGAGGCGGCCCATTCACGTGGCACAGGTAGTCCAGCTCCTCCAGGAGGGCACATCCATACCTGCCGTCGCAAGAAGTTTTGCTGTGTCTCAAGAGTTGTTGGGCAGTGCCTGTCTTTGTGGGATCCTCGTGTCAGTTTGGGATGTATGAGCTTGGGCCGTGCCTGTCTTGGCAACCTATCTGCCAAGGCAGGGTTTTGTGCCATTAATTTAATTAACATCTTTATCAACTCGTTTTCCCCGATGTGTGTAAAGTGTGCTCTTTTACTGTAATATATCCAAGTTAAAACCAACAGAAAATGTTGTAGCCTGCAACCAAAATTAGCTGATAAAACATATATATACACATATTTATCTTTGGAATGTCGGTTTATTTCTGCTGTTCAGAAATTAGTCAGTGGCCATATCATCTCGATAGAATTGTGAGTAGAGAGAGAGCCGGTAATAAGGAATGGGACTGGGAGGGACTGGGAGGTTCAGGTACTTCGCAGTAAATGGAGTTGGGAATGTGTGCAGGAAACATCTGTGAGTAATGTGTAGAGAGGATCAAACACAGTGATCAGTGCAGTGTCGAGACAGCTTCTGCTCTTCACGCTCTGATTTTGCACAGCGGCATAACCGCGTAGCGATCGGTGCTCGGGGGTTGCCGGGTTAGCAGAGCACGCGTTTCCAGCCAATGCCTAACGCGCAGGGAATTTCATCACGTGTCTTTGCTAATTAAGGCCAGCTTTTGACAGGTTGTGCTACGGGACCTTCTGCAAATTTCAGCAGAAGTGTTTGGGCACGAGATTAGCTAGGCTACGTTTTGGGCGTTTCAAAGGACGGCGAACAGGCGTGCCATGTGTCATGGTGACCCGCATGTCCGCGGGGCTCCATGGCGACCCGGGTAGTGCCACGCTACCCATACTCCTTCACTCGCACCAAATGGCACCCATTGAGTGGAGACCCGGCTTTTTGTCCCGGGCCTCGTGCTTCCCGGCTGAGCGTTGGGAGAGTTACAGCAGCTATGAGATGTAGCATCAGGACAACCAGTTAGCGGAGCCCTTAGCCCAGCTGATTAACCGCAGGATGGGAGAGGGGGAGGCGTCTGTGAACCTCGATGACGCTGTTGCGTATATCTCATACGGCAGCGTCGCTCCTGCAGCTGGCTGGGGGCTTCACAGTGTCGTTTCATGAGGTCACTCCTCCCTTCCGCACACCTCTCCAGTCCTCCCATCTTCTCCCTTCCACACACCTCAAGTCCACTCATCTCCTTTCTTCCACACACCTCTCCAGTCCTCCAATCTCCT
>JACXGK010010386.1:0-17940 GCA_016801125.1 Novumbra hubbsi | reverse complement strand
CTGAGGGAGGCTGGTCCAGCGATGACGTTTCAGTCACATTTGTTTCTTTAAATACCCTTATGGCACTAGTACTTATTAATGTGACTGCTTTCTCTAGCTGCATTAGGAAGATTGAGAAGGTAATCAGCTATCCGTAAAGAAAACAGACTGGTAAACATAACAGGAAGGTAAGCAAAGCCATTATTTGAATTACATTTTACTTATATACAAATATATTACGCTAACACACTTATGTATAGTACTGTGCATATGTCTTAGGCGTGTCCATGATATGTTTGCACAATAGTTGGGAAATTGTTTTCGCCCCACAAAACCATACTACACCAGTTTCGTTTTTTTATACGTTTTTATTATTAAACACAGTATTATCTGTATTAATAATACCTGGGTTAGTAACATTTCATATTTTTTTTTCTGTTAGTGTACCTGTGTTTTTACCAGGATGAAAGGAACACAGTTCATACAGAAATTGGAGAACCCATTGGTTACATGTACAGTAATTCTATTACCAGGTCCTAGTACATAAAATAATGTATTTGTATTAGGTTAATTAAATATGTAGTAAGGTTAACCTTTTTCTTTAACAGGTCTGGATATGACAATGGAAGGCCAGACTCTTAATCAGACATTCAGTTACCACCTGCAGATTGCCAGTTTTGACATCCCTACCCCAATGAACTACCTTGTGTTCATCATTGGTCTCCTGCTCTACCTGTTCTCTCTCTTCTGTAACCTGACCATCATGCTGTTGATCATCACACAGCGGACTCTCCACAAGCCCATGTTTTACATCCTTTTCAGTCTTCCCCTGAATGACCTTATTGGCATCAGCAGTATGCTACCCAGGCTGTTGGCAGATATTATAACACAGACTCACTCTGTGTACTACCCATCATGTGTTTTTCAGGCCTTTCTATGTCACATGTACGGGGGTGGTGTCCTTTTCATACTTGCAGTGATGGCAGTTGACAGATATCTTGCCATTTGCAAACCACTTCAATACCCCTCAATCATGACACCCTTTACAATATGTGTCATTATATCAGTTGCTTGGGGCTTGGACTTCGCTTTGATATTGTGCCTCTTTGCTCTTCAGTCAAGAGTTACAAGGTGTAAGACTTACATACAAAATGTTTACTGTAACAACTCGTCTCTGCTTCGCCTGTCATGTGGAGAAGATCTCACAGTTAACAACATTTATGGCTTGGCATTGACAGCTGTTATGCAGATTATCAGTGTGGGTATTCAGTTATTTTCCTACTTAAAAATTATTATTATTTGCTTCATTAATCAACAATCTGACACCAGGATTAAGGCTGTCAACACATGTGTGGCTCAACTAGTAACATTTTTCTTGTTTGAATTTGTTAGTACATTTGTGATACTGTCATATCGTTTTGAAAACGTACCCCCTAATGCACAAAAACTGTGCGGCATGCTAATTTACTTAATCCTTCCTGTAGTTAATCCAATAATATATGGGATGAAGACAAAGGAACTTTTAACTGCATTCTTCATGGTGGTGTTGAAAAAAAAGGTAGCATTCAAATCAGCATTTTAGAAATGTAATATCTACACTGGTTTACTGTTTGTCTTAGAGTTTAAATGCATATTTCAATTTCCATTCACCTGAGAAAATACGAAATTTAATTTTTCCTGGGAAACATCCACTACATCTGCTCAAGTGGTGTTTGCCTACAATTTAAAACATCTGCTGTCATGTCTCATTTAGGTAAAACCTTTACGACTTCCTTTGGATCTGTTTAAACCTTGTTTTATTTCTCAGATATAAAATTGTAATCTGTAATCAGATTATTTTACTATTTTCTACTCTAGTGTCAACTCTTGATATGTATTATCACATTTGTAGTTTTTTTTTTCAATCTAGTCCTTCAGATTTCATAACTTTGAACACAGTTCTTTACATTACGTTCTCAACCTTTTTGGGGCCAGTGCCCTTCTAGCCGTTATTCAGGTCTCTTAATGCCCCCCATCAAATAAGATCTAGGCAAATTATTATTTGGATTATTATTTGTTGTTGTTTTTATTATTGATTTTGCTATTGTTATCATCAAAAATCATTGAATGGCAGTGAACAAAAATGCCATGTGAATAGAAATTATATTTACAGGTGTAAGAAGAGCAAAAAACTTAAGTAATGTTAGAAATTAATGTTAAAAATGTAACCTTCAAACTTTTATTAGCTATCACAAACAGCAGCCAATCAGAAATAGTTAGCAGTTTAACTATTAAATCTAAATCAAACAAGACGTGAGGGTTTTAATCGCCTCAATTGAAAAAACTTAATCACACAATAAACACAGTTGTGCACTGCACTGGTTGGAGAACGTATATAACGCTGTAACTAAGGTATTCAATTGAATACTAAAAGCATTTTTATGGTTCTGTGCCATTTTTCTGATATGTTAAATTTACATTAAATGTACCAATCATTGTTAGAGCAGCAAGCCTACTGCTAAAAAATACAGTTACTGGCTGTACTTAGTGGGACAGTCATCTGTAATACAACCAAACAGAACTGATACATTCTTTGCATTTAAGTGAGTGCTCCTAATCTCAGCTCGTTACCTGTATAAAAGGGAGCCAGATATCTTGCTGATTGATAGGGGATCAAATACTTATTTCACTGAGTAAAATGCAAATCAATGTATAACTTATTTGAAATGTATTTGTCTGGATTTGTTTGTTGTTATTCTGTCTTCAACTGTTCAAATAAACCTACCATGAAAATGATAGACTGAAAGGTTGGTAATATCTTTTAGATGGCAATAGCATACTTTTCACAATATCTTGATAGGTGAGCTCAGCTATGGAGCTGGAATGGTTGTTTCCTCAGTCTGGGTATTAAGCAGTGTAGTTGGCTAATTGGCAGATTCTAAGTCGCACACAAAGTTATTTGGCACAGTGCCCGCACTCGACCTGTCTTGACCAATTAGAGGTAGTATTTGTGTAAACTTACAGAACAAATCCTCTCAAATGTCTCCTAAAGCCACGTACTCAATACAAAATGGAGAAAGTAAGGGCATGTAATCTATCCCCAAATTATATGACGTCAGGACATGGTATTTATATGCAAAAATTTATGGATTAACCTATATGTTCATTTATGCATTTATCAATAGGGCATATAGATTGGCACAATACAAATGATCCTCTTCATTCCCCCTATGAGACTTAGTCTCATCACACAATGAAACAGACCTACCTAACATACTTAACCCCACGGCAAAATAACCACTCCTTTATGTAGCTAAGAAATGGAAAAAGACAGAGGGGCACTAATTCCCTACGTCACCTTATGGAGAACCCAGGCATGGTAAAAACCTAATGACAGAAAGTATTACAAATATCAACTAAACTTGCACACAAAGTCTATACTCAGATCACATAACCCTAAGAAACAAAAACATGCTAAAACGCAAATGAAATCATCTCATAGAGTCAGGTTGAATGAAAGTTCATGACAGCTGATGAAAGAAATCACGCATCCGCCGATCTCGGAACTGCCAGCCCTCTCCGATGGATGTCAGCATCACCAGAAATGTCTGAAAAGAAATCAAACAAGTAATCAAAAACAAATCGATTTTAAATTAGAATTGGAATTCCATCCCCCACCGGAGTAATTTTAGGAATCCTGCAATAACACACCTTCTCTTCAGTATGTATGTCTCGACAGGACTCTTGTCAACAGTCATCGTCAATCATATAGTCATTTAATTTGTAATCACCAATATCAAAAAGGTTGTCTTCATATGGGCAATTGGTTAATAATAGAGGCATAGTTACTCCTTGTCCATCTGGCATAATTATCAGGTATCAGTGTGTAACAGGCCTCTCCTGTCAAATTTAGTGTACACATAACCCACCTTGTTTTCCGCCAGAATATAGTCATGGGCCATTTCATGTTTTGAAAGAGTTAGGCTATGACTCCTAGCTACGTTTGACAAAAGCTCAAATCCCTTAATGGTTTTGTTGGCAAAACCTTGCAGTGTATAAGTAATGTTATCAATGTGATCAGCCAAATAGGTTACACCCTACCACGGAAATAAACCGAGACCCCATTTGTCCCCTAATGAAATCCTCCAATGATATGATTCAAGGGTATTAAATTGGTCCATTTCTTACCTGTTCCTAATGCTATGTGTATCTTTTACTTGCATAGGATCAGATTTACTCTCATTCTGCAACTGCTTCACTGCCAAAACATTATATGGATGTTTCAATAGTGCCATATAACAACATCCGGTCCACACATTAGGGAGGAAACTATATGCTTTCTCACCACAAACCTACCAATTATCTTTAAAGTTACCCAATGTAAAATTTGCTATCAGTGTCTGAGTAGTAACTTCCAATGTCTTGCTTTTCCTATTTGAAAAGTCAAACGTGACAGTATGCACGCTACCGCTATACCTCCTAGCTGTACATCTAAATGCATCACATACGTAGTGCTCTCAGCTATTCCCCAAAAAACGTGTAGGCCATGTGCTAGGAGAAGGAACTCTCACTAAACAATGGCATTCATCACGGCTTGCCACTCTTACTGAATGAGTCAATTGTTAAAACCACATATTTCAACCTGCCCATGGGTCTGCTATTTTTACTGCAGCGGCTCAAAACCAAAAGCCTTCCACTCTGCCTCTCTTGTGTAACGCACGTGTGCATCCTCTATCAAGTCACTTACAATCGTGTCTTTATTATAGATTTATTAATCCTACAATAGTCAATGTGTCAGTATTATCAGTCCTATTGTCAATGACAAGAGCCCTTTGCATCTCATACTTCTCTGTTGTCTTCCGGTTCTTCCTCTCGACTTGTCATTGCTTCTTTCGGGTCTGTTACTCTGTTGGAATGGTTCAGGTGGATCCAACCTTCTCGGCCCTCCCCTTTGACTGCTGTTGGTGTACTCAATATTATCTGGTTGTACCATGCTGTCCTGGTCCTCTGGTGATGGACCATGAGATTGTCGTACCTGTGATTACACACACATCTCAAAGCAGAGGTTAGTTAATACAAATATTCACATAATCCTTGATCAAACTCTTCTAATCCAGACACTCCTGGAGGTCATTGATGTTACCTTCATTGGTCTCTCTGTCACAATTTCATGGGGCGTGAGGCCCGTGCCTCTGTTTACAGAGGCTCTCATGTTCATTAGGGCTAATGGTAAGCATTCAACCCAATTCATTACTGTCTCATTGCATACTTTGGCTAATGTGCTCTTTAGCGTTCTATTTGTTCTTTCAACAATGCCTGCACTTTTGAGGATGGTAAACAACAAACTTTTGCACATCTCTCTGATCAATTCTGCTGTGAAATGAGTGCCATTGTCTGATGAAATGTTGGTGTCGGAACGCAGACAAATTTCACTAGCCAGATTTTTCACAACGGATCTGGCATCACAGTTGGCAGTGGGAAACGCTTCCACCCACCGTGAAAATCTATCAATTACGACCAAACAGTATTGCTTGTTCGCGCGTCATTCATTGTAATCAATTACCAAATGGGTAAACGGACCCATGGGTGGTGGGATGGTCCCAGGGACTGTTCGAATTCCCTTTTTGATGTTATGCTCTTGGCATTGATAAATGCAATTTTGACAATGTTCTCCAAAATTTGAAACAACCCAATCAGCTGTCAATTTCTTTACCATCTCCCCCTTGGAGAGTGGCACACAGTGACACAGTGACTTGTTAAAATAACTGATTGAGTTATTGCTGCTTCATTATCAACTTTCTTCTCCAGTTCTTCCAACTGTTTCCTAATTAGCTGAGCTTTTGTTTGGTTCCGTTCTTCTTCCTTATCCTTTTGAGCCTCTCGGAAACACTTGACAAGGTGCTTGATATGACATTTCTTCATGCTCCAATCCATGGCATCAAAGCCAACTACATCTTTTACTTTGGCTTGAACTGATTGTGGTAGACTCTTCACCAGGGTATGTGAGAATAACACTTGTGTTGTCCTACTTGAGTTCCATCTTTCTCCTGTTTCTGCCAACCAATTGTCTTGGAGGTCTCAACCAAGTCTCTCACTCCCCATGGAAAATGCTGAACAAATGTAACATCAGGGTCATTTGGATTGGGTAAGAGCATCATCGGGGCTTGGAAGTCCGGTGCCTGTGGACCTTCTTGTGTGCTGCAGTCTACAGCTTCTGGAAAATCTTCTGTCCCATAGGCTCTAGGCTCCGTCTGGGATGTTGTTGTACCAGTTTCATAAGAGGTTTCCATCTTTCCCTTGAATATCATTTGTCCTTCCAGATGCACAGTTGCTCTCTCAGTCTCACCTGTTGGTAATGTAGGACAAAAGTCTGACAGGAATTGATAAATACCTGATGCAGGCTTCGATGCATACGGTGGAGGTAAAGCTGTGGATAGGATCGAATCTTTTGAGATATTCAAGTTATGTTTCCTGGTTCTCCCATCGTACAGCTGGTTCTCTGTCTTCCAAATCTGAAACAGTGTGTCACTAATGACAGTAGTCTTCTTGTCTCTGGTCTTCCTGTCCTGGGATTTTTGAACCAGTATCTGTTGTACTGTTTTCAAGTGTCCCTTTGACAAATTGCCAGCAGGGGGCCACGGTTGGTCAGTATCCTTTGTCCACTTCACCCACTTCCTGCTAGTCTCTTCTAACTTCCTACCAAAGGCAGGGTACTTTAGCATTAAGACCACTAAGCGCAAGTCGTCCTCAGGCCTAATTTCAATCTCTACAATATGGGCATGTTTCTCCACATTCACTCCTGTCCACAGCTCTGGAAACGTGCCATTTTGATTTTTAACCTATACTATTTTACACTGCTATTTTTATTCTTGCCCTTAGAGCCTTACAAAGTGGACCATAAACATTTACAATAATGAGCTATCACAGACACACTTCATACCTAAACCTTTCCAAATAAATTTCAAAATTACCTAAAATCAGGTGATTTTACATATTGTTTCAAACATTGCAATTTTAATAGCTCCTCCTTGTCCAGCCTATTGTGTAGTAGGGAGATGATTGAAAATGTTAGGCTATTATGTATAACGCATTCCATAGGATGTATTATGCGTTATTTTCTCAGCCACTTTTGTTCCCTGTTTTTTAGGTTTGTTTTTGTTCTTGTTTGTTACTTTGTTCTTTTAAATGTCACTTGTTTTATTTAGTGATATTGGGGTTTTGCGAGCAGGTCGAATTATTGTGAAATTTAAAACGGAACACGGACATTGGCCATTTATCGCAGCAAGGTGAATGGGCAAGACAATCTCCTTGACGTTGCCAGTTCAGTTGCCAAAGTCATTTTGACTTTATATTTTCTTCCTTGATATTTGTATTATTCCATAAATATTTCTTCACTGCGATGTTGAGCGCAACAGTAGAATAAACCGGGAATAAAACCCAGCCAGATTGGCGTCTTTACACATTGAAAACGATGTAACACTGAATCAAAACACTTTGACACAAGATAAACCCAAACATTTCGGCCTTGACTTTGGATCCGTACAAGAAGCGCCATCTAGCAACCATTAGGTGTCAGGAAATACCTCCCTGTCTGTAGACTCATGGGCAAATTTTGCCCCGGTGGCGCTTTAAGGGGGTAACAATGGCTCAACGCCTCTAGTGTTAACTGACGCAGAGCAGGTGTGTACCAAGGAGCAGAATGAGTAAAGGAGACAGTCCGGGTATTTAGAGGAGCAAGGGTGTCCAGGAGATTATGGAGTCCATCATTGTACTGTGAAACCAGGTCATCAGTGTTGGCTGAGTTGTCTGTGGGGAGATTGTTAATTCCATTGACATTAGGGGACATGGAGCAGATGGATGTTAAAAAGGAAGAGAAATCAGTTAAACATTTATTATTGCTGGGCTTGGGTGGGTAGATAGTGGCTAGATAGTGGCTAAAATAGTCCACGGTGGCTTGGGTGGGTAGATAGTGGCTAGATAGTGGCTAAAATAGTAGGGACTGGGCCACAAATCTGTAGGATTATGGATTCAAATGAGTTGGAGGCAGGGACCGTGACAGGAGACATTCTCCACTTGTCCTTGTAGAGTATCGTGACACGCCCCCCTCAATTTGCAGCGCGTGATTGACAGGTGTACACAAACCCAGGTGGAATGGGTTATGCATCGGTGTATCCGATGCCGCCAAATAGCGCCACAGACTGTCCAAGAGCTCACTAATTTCTTGATCCAGGCCAGAGAATAGATCCCCCAGGACACCATCTGCCGTTTCATCAGGAGCATGTCCAGACATTGGACATGCTCCTGATGAAGTTTAAATCCAGCCCTCAATCAGTTGGTGATGTTGGTTTCCATTGACCTTTGTTATGTTATTTGGTTCTCAACATTTTACGCAATGTACAGTTCATCGAGGGCTGATGTATGATTTAAGTGTTCCTTAAATTTTTTGAAGCAGTGCATGTACATGACAATGGAAGTCGTGTACACACTAGTGTACTCGTGAGAATGGATTTTGAAAAGGCTTCTGATGGAACCGAACATGACAAACCCTGTAACACCTACGCATGGAAGACAATGGCAGGTTGAATAGTTGACAAGGAAAGACAGAGAGGACATATATTAAATACAGGTGATTTCACAGGTTCCAAATAGACTGGCAACATCATATTCTTGTTCTGAGAGTGGTTGCAAAAGTCCTTATCTGGGCTGAATGAGGACTCGTTACACATTATGCTTTTTAAATGTATAAATTGGGCCAGCATTTGCTGGAACCTATATTAAACATTCTTATTTCAGGTTGAAAACTGTCTGACATCCCCAGAAAGTTGCGTCATGGTCCCATGTGTGCAAGTGACCATGACGACTTAAGGGTTATCCCTTGCAGGGTGGATACAATAAAGGCCAGTTTTTTTCTGATAATGTCATAGCTGTTGGTCAGGAGATTGTCACACAAGTGTCTTCCACAACAAAAGGTAACTAACAGCTATGGAGGGGACTGACATAAGAATAGAAGTATGAAATATCAGTATGATAGATTTACTTAAATTGCAGTAGGCTATTGAATTAATGTGCTTTACCTGGACAAAAAATTCAATGTGCTAGTGCAATAATTTCCCTTTTTCCTCTTCAGCTGTAGTGATGCAAATTTTTTTTTATTTTTGTTGAAGTCAGAACAGTTTTCTCTGTAAATTGAATGTATTTGTTGAACAACATATTTACAGAAGATCACATTTTCCTTTTCTTCTAATATCAGGTGGGCGGCTTTTTGGAAGAAAATTGCAAACACACTTTAGCAATGGATCCTAATTCTACATACATGTTGACCTTGGAATCACTGACTATAGCTCCATCCGGTGTTTATCCAGCATTCATTTTTGGAACCCTTACATACTGCTTCATTGTATTTTGCAACATGACAGTTTTAACCACCATAGCCCTGGACAAAAAGCTGCATAAACCGATGTTTATCCTGCTCTTCAACATGCCTATTAATGACTTAATAGGGGCTACAGCCTCGTTCCCTCAGCTGGTATTGAGGATCCTGACTCAGAACCAGTCTATCTCCTACCCAGCATGCTTCATCCAAGCTTTGCTCATCCACCTGTATGGAGTGGGTTCCTTAATTATCCTGACTGCCATGGCTTATGACAGGTATATCGCTATTTGTTGTCCGCTGAGGTATAACTCCATCATGAGTCAGAATAACTTGATTAAAATAATCCTTGTAATGTGGCTCTTGATAATTTCTCTGGTTGTAGTTTTGCTGTCACTGGTCACTCGCTTTAAAATCTGCCGGACAACAATAGTGGACCTGCAGTGCAACAATCCATCGTTGGTGAAACTAATTTGTGATGACACCAGTGTTAATAACTACTATGGGTTGTTTGTATCTGCATTTGTTCAAGGCATGTCATTGATTGTGGTTATATTCACATATATCCAGATTCTGCTTGCCTGTGTCATGAATAAGTCATCTGATGCTAAGAGCAAGGCTATTCAGACATGTGGTACACATCTTGTAGTGTTCCTATTCTTAGAGTTCAATTCCTGCTTTAGTGTGTTAGCTCATCGGTTTGAGCAAGTATCACCTTCATTGAGGAGGGCTATTGGATTATCAATTTTGGTGTTTCCACCTATTTTGAATCCTCTCTTATATGGGATAAAAACAAAAGAAATACGCCAAAATGTTATACGATTCTACAAACGAAAGGTATTTTTAAGTAAATGACAATAAAGTAATGTGTAAATAATCTTCCAGGCTCAAAACCTACTGTACCTGATTTATCCAAGGTATAAATGGTATAAATGCCACAATATTTCACGCATCATGTATCACCTGAAAATAAAGTGAGCTGGAAGCTGATCAGTTGACATAGTGGTCTTGTGGACGTCCTTTATGTCTATTTCTCTATTTGTTATGTCATTCATTTCAAATAAACCCCTCCTGACTTGAGTCTGTTGAGCAATGGTGTATCACAAGTGTTTTAAACTATTTATTTTGCAGAGATTGGCAGGCTACTTCTGGGCAAAATGCCAGAATAACAATATTCTACTGAAATGTGCCTTCTGCCAGAGGGCAGACAGCAATATATATCTACTGAGCCACCCACCCTGCAACATTTTCATTTGCCTATTTGCTTGTTTGCAGTGAAAGCTATGCATGGTCAGAGCTTGTCAAATCCTGGACGGGAGACCAGATGCTGCTGAATGTAGCTCTTTAAAGGGGTTATTGGAAGTTATGTAAAATGTGTTAGAAATGACTGGTCAAGAATTGTTAAGTTATTTAATTAGACATTTCAAATGTATACATTTTTGTTAGGAGCATCAAAAAAAATGTGTTACTAGTTCCACTGCTCTGGAAAATATCTGTAGAATATTTGAGCAATCACCTAATTATAGACTGGATACTATTTTGTTCTTTCATGTTGGCATTACTAAATCATTTCTATTCAAATTAACATAATGTGTTTGTAATTAGTTTAACAAACACATTACACAATAAAATCCCCATGGTTAAAACAACATGGCGTTATAAAGTGATTGCATATATAGACTACAACCAATCTGAATTTTCCAATGTAAAACCCTCTTTGAAACCTGTAATTCAGTAGATTTTTTTCAATTATGACTGAAACCTAGTGACAGAATCAATAGCTTTTTGGATCTTACAATTTCGTATTCAACGATGTTATCATACATACCCTGTATATTTTAAAATGCCTTACTTTGAGGGCAGAAACATTACTTTGTACCACACCCGTTATTTTCTATGCTACTGCTTTCAGCATGCTCCACTGTAAATATAGTTTTACAATGATCTTTTTCATCTATGTGCAAACATTGAACTGAAATGGTTTTCTGTGTTACATAATTTTTGATTTCCTAAATTGCTTTTTCCAACCCTGGTAGTCATCAAGAATACAGATTGCTAGCAATGAACAATTACACAATTATGGATATCCACACTCTGTTAGGGTTTCAATATTAACATATTACACAATATGTGTGATGGTGACTTGAAGGGGAGCTGTGTAACGACACCAGACGGAGGAGAGTATTCTGGTTCAGTTGTGGTGTGCGCCACTTTTATTAATAAGAGTAGTCAGAGGTACAGGCTTTTGTCAAACATGGAATGGCAAAAACCGACTGAAGAACACAAGGGCTAGGCTGGTCTCAAAAACACAGCCAGGCAAAACAGGTCATACACAGAAGGATAGTGATGAGCTGCTCGGCACTCACGCTTGAGGCTTTTCTGATCTGTTTGACACTCACCGCATCGGGAAGAATGTTCCGTTATGGAATGAAACTTGTGTAGTTACTCTACATGCAATTCATGGTCTTAGGTTTTGAAAACCAATGGCCAACAACTTTGAATGAGTGGCTTCACTTTGTTGTAAGTTAGCCTAGTTGGTAGTAACCATAGAAATGCTCTTCAGCTATGGCAGTAACTCTTCCAGTACATGTCACAGCCTTTGCTGAACACCTTATTACCAGTTTCGGTACTACAAGCGTGTGAAGTTTACTGGTTTACTTCAAAGGGTAATGTCACAGACTCTACTGTGGAGCATGAGTTCAGATACTGGGTATTTTTTTCCAATTGAAACTATTTATTGTTTATAAATTATTCATTTTATATAGTGCACCCTATGGCTCTGGCTTTATCATCCAAATCATTATGATTGCATTGTGTAAAAAAAGCATATTGAAAAGTAGTGATGGACTGTTCCAGTTGTTTTGGCACTCACTCATCATAACAATGTCTCGAGTAGTGATGGGCTGAATAGTGTTATGCACACACGCTATACTGTTCCCAGTATTATGACACCGTTCCAACACTACATCAGAATGGTGCTCCGAACCATTTCTGGTCATGTATCGGCAAGTGTTGAAACATTTTGTCATGTGATATTGAACGAAACAAATGTCAGTTGAGTGTCAGACACTTGACTGTCAGCAGGTTTTGAAAACCATGTGAAATCCTTACAACTTAGAATGACTTGCTCATTTTGTGGCAAGTTGTTATTATCAATAGTAGTAACTGTTTGAATATGCATCACTATCTCTACTGTACACCCTATCAGAAATGTTTGCAGCCTGCTAAATCAAAGATGCTTCCACTGTGGCTCACTGGGTAGCCCTCTTTAAAATGTCAATTGACACACACCAAACTGTCAACTTCTCAAGAAACCCTTCTGGAAAAGGAAAAATACAACAATTACTCAACCAGTGCAGGGTTTCACAACAAAAGTTAAGACACTTTAACTTATATTAGTACACGTTTACTAGGTACAAATACAACAACCATTTCTGAATAACTAACAAATATGGTGATGGTGGTAAATCTACCTCAATGGAAAATTATATTTAGGATAATGCTCACAATGGAGGCTTTCAGTTATTGGAACAAATGTACCCATTTGTGGTATACGCAAGTGAATATAAAATAAAGGCTTCATCACTTGAATGGTATCACATGTACAGTACCAGTCAAAAGTTTGGACACACCAACTTATTCAAGGATATTTCTTTATTTTGACTGTTTTCCACATTATATAATAGAAATGATGATAAAACTATGAAAAAACACATGGAATCACATAGTAAACAAGAAGGTTTTAGAATCTTTTTAGATTGTTGTAAGTAGCCACCCTTTGCCTTGATGACAACTCATCCAAACCATTTACATTTTGTTATGTTATGAGGCCAGGTGATGATCACTCTTGGTCAAAACTATAGCTGTCAAGCCAATAACCTGAATTATAATTGCCCATTGCATAGCCAATATTATTACAGAGTAAAAAAGAACACAAACTAATTATAAATTAATCATACAAACAAGTTATTATTTGAGAAAACAAATCACATAGCAATACTGTCATGCCCTGGCTGCGGGCCCCTGGCCGTTTCAGGGCATGACCCATGGAGAGGCCTCTAGCCTTCTCCATGCCGCTGTGGGCTCCCCAGTCAGAGCAGCTGCCCCAGTCAGAGCAGCTGCATTCAGTTGACTCTGATTGGGGAGCCTACTTAGGTTAGGGTTTTCACCCTTACACAACGCTCACGGTTTGTCTTTGTATAATTCAGTTTTCAAGTGGATGCGCTACATGTTCTTTGTATTTTGCTTAAGTTCAGTTCTGCTGTTTCCCACAGCACCTTTTCTTTGCATTTACTGTTCGTGTAGTTTGTACCTGTTTGTTTATTGGAGTAAATCACCTTTTATTCATCAAAATGTCTGCGTTTGGTTCTGCACCCCACTACAACCGTGACAGAATAAATCGCCATCAAGAACCAGCAGCATTCGACGTGCAGCGTCGGTGGAGAGAGAAGTACACCTGGTTGGGGGACTGGGGATCCGACTCTCTCTCCTCCAACGATTCAGGGGCGGAATATGAGGACTGGGATCTTCCTGATGATGATCCAGGCTGGGGTGTCAACAGGGGGTGGACATGTCCACCTTCAACCCGAGTTCCATGGGTTACCTCGGTACCCAGCATGGCCGCATCCCAGGGTCGCCCCCAAATGTTTTTTTTGGGGGGCCTATCAGGGCTACCTGGGGTGCCATGGCTGGTACCTGAGGGGAGATCCAGGCAGTCCGAGTATCTGTCCCTGTCTGCGCTGACCGGGGGGCTCCCGCTTGTCTCCCTGGGAAGGGAGCAGGCTAGCCAGGCATACCGGGTTGGGAAGCGCCTGCTCGTCGCACCACCGGTGCCAAGGGTCCTGGGAAGCGAACAGCTGTCGCTCCAGGGCCCTCTAGGAATACCACCGGTGCCAGAGCACCTGCCCCACGATTGGTCCACGTCCCAGCACCTGCTCCACTTCCGGCCCTTGTCCCAGCACATGCTCCACGACCGCCCCACGTCCCAGCACCTGCTTCACGTCAGACCCTCGTCTCGGCACCTGCTCCACGACCGGTCCACGTCACAGCACCTGCTCCACGTCCGGCCCTTGTCCCGGCACATGCTCCACGACCGCCCCACGTCCCGGCACCTGCTTCACGTCAGACCCTCATCTCGGCACCTGCTTCACGTCAGACCCTCGTCTCGGCACCTGCTCCACAACCGGTCCACGTCACAGCACAAGCTCCACGACCGGCCCACGTTCCAGCACCTGCCCCTGTGTCCTGCCCCCAGGGCCAGCTTCCCGTGTCCTGCCCCCAGGGCTAGCCCAGCTGAGACGCCGCCCCTGCCGTGCCCAGCTGAGACGCCGCCCCTGGCGTGCCCAGCTGAGACGCCCCCGGCGGAGCCGCAGCCCCTGGCGGAGCCGCCGCCCCCGGCGGACAAATACACTGTTAAATACAGGTCAAAGCCAAACTGTGTTCAGTTAGAAAAAAATATAGACTTTGTGAAATGATAACATTTAAAATTACATTTTCCTGAATGAATGTAAACAATCTGTTCTAGGTTAAATAATTAGTTCCATTTATAATGAATGGCGTGCAAAACACAGACTCTGAGGTGAATTAGATATTCGGTGAAGGGTCAGGCAATACTGACAGAAGAGAATCGGATTGTGGATGGACTTCATGTTTTATTCACTCATGGCATTGTCAAATTTATTGGTGCCCCTCCACATAAGCGAAAAATACAAAATTTTCTCTGAAATAACTTGAAACTGACTATTGTTACTCTATATTGAATAGAAATCAGACTTTGCATTTGACTTTCTATTCAACATAATATTGTAAATAATAAAACTAATTAAAATGGCATAGACCAAAATGATGGGAACCTTAAAATTTATATTTTGTTGCACAACCATTAGAGCAGTGTTTCTCAACCTTTTTTGGGCCAGCGCCCTCCAAGCCATTATTCAGGTCCCTTAACGCCCCCATAAAATAAGATGTAGGCTGATTGCCCTGAATATTAATGATTAATTGTATTGTATCTGTAAAAAGCAATTTAACATTCGAATCTAAATTAAACAAGACGTGAGGGTTTTATCGCCTCACTTAAAAAAAAACTTGTTCACACAATAAACACATTGGAAGTTGTGCATTGGTTGGAGAATATACAAAGCCATAACTAAGGTATTTAACTGAATATATCATATCAGAAAAATCTGAATACTGAATGCACAGAACTATAAAACATGCATTCAGTATTCAGATTTTTCTGATATGTTGCATTTAAATGTAAGACCATTTTCACAATAACACCCCATCCAAATTAAACATAATTACACTAATTCGACTAAGGTACCCTCCGTTGTTAGAGCAGCAAGCCTAGTGCTAACAATACAGTGACTGGCTTTACTTCGCGGTACAGTCATCTGTGATACAACCAAAGAGAACTGATAAATACCGGGCGTTTGTTGGAGGCTTCGCAGCATGTTGGTTGTTTTTGCATTTCTCACTCTTAATATGGGATTCCACAAATGTACTTCCTGGGAATAGTTAGGTGTATGTGGGTAGGTATAGATGTACAAAATGTGTATGAATGCCTATGTGTGTATATATATATATATATATATATATATGCCCACATACACCTAACTATTCCCATACACCTTTTTTTCTATTAAGACCATCTCTCCAGATGCTATAGGTGCAACCATCTTTCCCAATATACTAACATGTTTTCATTTTCAATTATGGTATATCTCTCTATTGTATTATAATGCTTTATTAAATACTTGCATTTGGTTATCTGTAGTGAGTCCTTAGATATAGCTTTAAAGATAAATGTTTTACCCAAAAGCAGAATCACTTTTTCCATTGAATGAGCATGGTCTCTCAGATCACCTACCAACACTTCTGTATATTAAAGTTGATACCATGGCACATCAGCCACTTGTATACTTGGTTCCAGAAGTTAACAGCTATTGGACAGTACCAAAAGAGATGCTCCACTGTTTCTGTTTCCTCCTGACAGTGTCTACACAATGCAGATTGTTCAATCCCCAATATGCTGAGCATCTTTTTTGTTGCCAGAATTCTAAATAACAACTGTAGTGGAAAATGCCATTCCCAACTCAAAAAGATGCAAGAACTTCAGAGGTTGTAAAATCAAATAGACTTTAATCAATGTCATCATAAAGCTGGGAAGTTTCTGCAGAAAAGACCAACGTACAACTTTTGAACACATATTAATACCATCTCATATCTTGTGTCTCATTCAATAGAACATCCCACTTCTGACACGTTCTAGGCCGTTCATCCTTTTTGATATGTCAATTATCTCAACCCTTGAACTCTTGGTGTTACAGTGTTACTAGGTGTTTTGGAAATAATTAATGAACCTATTCTTCAAATAATGAGCCACCTGGCCTTGAGAGATCTCAAAGGCCTGGGAAGAATTTAAGGGAGGCAGAGTGATAAGATGGCAATTGGCTGCCGTCCCAAAAACTAGGTTCTGAGTCTTTCAGGGGAGAAGTCATGCTATCATCTAGGGAGTAATAACCTCACCTTTTAGTGTTCGTTGTTTTCTAGTGTGCTTCTACTACTACTCAGTGCATGCTTGATTAAATGAATAGATGTTGTTTAGCATCTTATGGATTACTAAAATATTACTTCTATAATACTATGGTTACTTAATCGAGTCTTTAGTGAATTCATTATGCGGATATGTGTCACACCAAAATTCCTCTACACAACGTGTATTGAAAAAACTGTAATGACACATCAAATGTTGTCTTATATACAGCACCATACACCTGATGCCAATGGAAGTGGAACATCAAACATATCCTCCCAGATGTTTAGAATTTTATAAGGTTTGCTGTCAAACTTTTTATAGTCAGTTGGAACAGATACATTTTATAGTTGATATTGTACCTTTTTAGCCATGCATGGTTTTTAATAGATGGCCGACCAGGTAGTTCCTTGTTTTCAAGACACATTTGTTTTCTTTTCCATTTTTGTGGCAAGGCTGCAACAACTTGATTGTATTCTTGAAGCGAACATATCTTTCCGTGTATTTTTAATAGTTGAGTGTAAGAGATTATTTTCCCCTCTTTGGTAGTTATGTCTTTAACAAACATGATACCTCGGGCAACATTTTTCTTATGAATATTGGTTTACCTATTAATATATTTGAGTTAAGCCATATTATTTGCTGTATTATTTGTTCCGGGTCTTCTGGAGGGTGAAATTGGAGTTGTAATCAACTCTGCATTGATTTGTTTGGGAATGTGTCAGGGTTCCACCCTGACCTGGCTTGGTTCTAGTCCTACCGACCCCTCTAGTGGCCTATGGGCACTGTGCTCATCACTGTCACAAAACACCCCAGTCATCAAACACTGTCAACTGCTCACACCTGTCCCTCATCAGCTGATCACGATCCCTACTTAGGTTACCGTTTCTCACTCCCCAGTTGTCAGTTCAAACAAAGTACTAGGCAAGACTTCTGCTACGTATTTAGTTGTTGGCTCCTGTGTTACAACGCAGTATTCGGCTTTCCAGCCTTTCTTAATATAAATATATATATAGCGATACAGATCGTAGTACCACTCCGGTACGGATTTCCTCACTCAGCTCATTTAAGTAACCAA
>JACXGK010010385.1:0-18049 GCA_016801125.1 Novumbra hubbsi | reverse complement strand
ATTAAGACCAGTGGGCCAGCCCACACTGACCATTAAGACCAGTGGGCCAGTCCACACTGACCCTTAACACCAGTGGGCCAGTCCACACTGACCATTAAGACCAGTGGGCCAGTCGGTCAATGCGTAACCCACTGTTGCAGTGTTTTCCCAGAGGGAGAGAAAGGGATGAGATAAGGAAACCATTACGTAATAACAGCCGGATAAACCTGAGATGACGTTGAGATAAAATAACTTAAAAAGGCGCACCTAGGAAAGACATAAACGCAAGAAAGAAAGAAAGAAAGAAAAAAAGAAAGAATGTTAGACGGAAAGAACACTTTGTCTGGGAAAACATGGATTGTGTATGACTGGCTGCCTGTTTGATTTCAATTGTGAAAAAGTTCATCTTGAATGGCTGAGTTAACGTTAACGACAAGTCTACTTGAGTATATGGAGGTTGTGTGTAGTTGAGCAGCTCAGGCTAGCTGATTATTCACAACGTTACCGAAAAATTAACCCATCATTGACAAATGGTGAGTTCTATATTTCTCCTCAACAGAAACTTTGAAGCATTTAAAGTAATTACAATTTGCATTCACATTTACAATACTTAACTAGCTTCATGATAGTCTTGAAAATTATATCATAATAACATTTCAATTTTTGCACATTTTTATTTGTTAAATCCAGCCTACAGTTGTTTTACTGTAGAAACCGACAAAGAGAAACAGACAGAAACAGACAGAAACAGAGAGGAACCCAGCATGAATTAACATCCACAAACACACCGGTGGTTTGCACACACACGACTAAACAGAAGCAGAGAGAGATGGAGGACAGAGGGAGTGGGGGTTAAAATACCACTGGGCTCCTTCCTTCACCTCCACGCTGGGCCCCCCTCCTCCTCCACCCCCAGGCCCTCCAAGCATTCAGACCCACCACACAAGAAGCACGCGGCTATTTTAAACCAGTATCCCCTCCCCCTTTCACCCTCTCCCTCACTCCCCCTCTCATATTTGTACTGGCCACATCCATTGTATGTATACGTCACACAAAGACACGCAGCAACTCGGACTAACCGATTTAACAACGTTCCCATGACAGAGACGTTTAACCCAGGGATGTACCCCTCTAGATGGGATGAGGTAGTGCTAGCGAGCCTCCTCTCATTTCTCACAGCCTGAACTGGAACACACCTGATAACAGGAACACACCTGCATGCTTAAAAATAAATGGTGCTTGACAATGTCTGTCATGACACATTTTGGGCAAGCGATCCAAACTGCAAACTTCACAGAAAACAGTTCACACTTCAAACACCTACGCACACAGACGCACACACACACCCGATTGTATTAGGGCTCAATCTAATCTCTTTATCCATAGCCGTTAACAACATGCATCCAATCCAATCTACACATCTCTCACATACTAAGCCCTACTTAACCCTAAAACCAATATGTTGAGTGTGCAAATAGCCCTTTCTGAATAACCATTGTATTCCGTACATCAGTAACTGAAGGTCAAACTATTTTAAAGTGGCTGTAATTTTTATTTGCACACACAAACAAAGCATCATCTAGATGAGGTGTGAGAATTAAGGCTACCTGATCAACTGACCTTCTAGTCCAGGGGTGGGCAAACTACGGCCCGAGGGCCAAATGCGGCCAGCGAGGCTGTCCCATCTGGCCCACGGAATGCCCTTTTCTGCCCTCCAAATCAATTAGGATTAACATATTGCAAAAACAAAGTGGCCCTCCATTTCATTTCAAAATCCTGAAGTGGCCCCCGAGCCAAAATATTTGCCCACCCTTGTTCTAGTCCAACAAGGGATCTTTCTATTCAACTTTACCCAAACCCTGTAATGTGAAAAAATTTACAAAAAAACGTCCCAGCGAAGATGCTGAGCCCCTCTGACAACAGAGCATGGGAATACCATTGGATGAATATTATACTAGCGACATGTCACAAAGAAACCCGGGTGAACCATTCAGAACATTTGTGAAATGCATTTTATAAAATAACTAAAATGCCCAAGCAGAGCGGGGCGGCCCCCGTCGGACAGCTACACCTGGATAGTTCTGACCCTCACCTGACTTCGGTAATTTAGTCAATTAGGCTTGGCCTAATTTACTCAATGACCGAAGACACAATGATTTGCCTTTGTCACTTACAAGACGCAGTTAATGACTTCTGGCCACCGGGTGTGAAAGTGTCGCTGTTGAGACTCAACGGCTCCAGACGATGCTGTGTCATGTACGGCCGATTTGTGTCATCAAAACTACTCGCTTTTAAACTTGAAATTTCAACTGAGGTGTTAAGATGATTCTATTTAGATATATATATAGATGCATGTGAAAACAACATAATACACAGGGACAGGGTTAAAAAAAGCCCCGGATCTCCAATGGACCACACATTTCACAGACATTCGTGAGTCTGTTTAAACAGTCACTCATTAACTCTGCCTTTGAGTGCATCCATACAAAGAAATACCCCCCACCAGAGTGAGAGAGTGTACCCAGTCTGTCTGAAATACCCCCCGCCAGAGTGAGAGAGTGTACCCAGTCTCTGGCTGAAATACCACCCGCCAGAGTGAGAGAGTGTACCCAGTCTGTCTGAAATACCCCCCGCCAGAGTGAGAAAGTGTACCCAGTCTCTGGCTGAAATACCCCCCCCCAACGTGGGTCTTTAGAAAGAGGATCATAAATTGCAGATCCTCAAACACTCTGTGTGGCCTGTTTTCCCAAGAAATGTTCACCCAATCATTGTGTGTGTGTGTGTGTGTGTGTGTGTTTGTGTAAGCCGTCAGACAACACTGGTCATGTGTTGACTGACTTTATGCCAAAGTTTCCTTCTTAGCCAACCCAGTAAAAGCAAATAAATACACTCCTTAAAAAAAAAAAAACTGTGAGTCAGCGAGCTCATTGTCACATTCCCTCCTCCAAGCAAAGAGAGTCAGGCTGATTCAATTTCCTGTCTGCATTGCTAAGATGCTGAGAACACAAAAAGCCTTTGGACTGGACTTTGGGCTTGTTTACATTACGAGAGAGAGAGAGAATGAAACGCTAGACTGTGGTGGGCATCAGCATTTCCCTGGCATGTGAGCTGGCGTGTTCGAGACGCACCACGCAGGACTGTGGGCCTCCAACGCGGGAAAACTGAGGGATATTCGTGCAACTGTAAAGGAACTTGATACAACTCCAACACAATCGCCTTCACGCTGGCAAAACCCGTGGGCGCGTTTGAAAAGGTGGAGCGTGCCACCTCAGAGGGTAGCCTCTCGCCACCAGCCAGGAGGACCATCCAGGCTGGACCACAAGCCAGAAGAACACACATTCACTCGCCCGTAACGTGGGCCACGCACACATCCCAAGTCTTACCCAGTATCACCAGGGTCGGACGGCTTGTCAGGATGATCCGCAGACCCTCGGGGGTGGGGAAGGTCAGACGTCACCCACGGACTGTTTGGCGACAGGTCCGTGGTGAGGCGGTGGCCCGGCTAGGAGTTCATCGTAGCTCCGAGAGATTGGGTTCAGCAGGTCACATGGTCTCGCACGTCCCCGTCCATGGAAAGGCACCCGCCAAGACACGCAGTCGGCAGTCTGTTTAACGGGTCACGGCCTGGTGGGGGACAAGAGACTGGGTCAGAATCACCGCCACAGACCGATGAAATGCGTGCCTATCATCCTGGATCGGCGTCCGTGACGGACTGTCGCGTGTGTTTACGGAAGAGGTTTACATCAAACCGACAAGCCGAGGCGACCGTTTAGAGGCCGCCACAGCCCCTCCCTCAGCCCCTCCCCCAGCCCCTCCCTCAGCCCCTCCCCCAGCGTCTGATCAGACAAAAGCCAGCTGCGCGGATACAGACACCAAATCTGTATGGGAAATGAAACCTAATAAAAATGAAACCAACAATTCATCTTAACGGCAGGAAAGCCCCCACCCAGGCCTGTACCAACCGGACTTCCTCCACTCCACCTTAAGGTGAGGTTAGGGTTAGCCAGATGAATGCCTCGGGTGAAGTAGGGAGTAGTGAAGGAGGACAGACACTGATCTAACTGCAGCGTTATGCTCCACGATGACACCCAAGCGTGTAGCAGCACCTGCTGGAAGTTTTTTGCTTTCCGTGCAGATCCATCCCCCCCCCGACCCAGGAGCCTCAGACTGATGTGTGCGGTGATGGTGCAGTTTTCCGAATGACCGAACCAACCCCAGCAAAATAGGAAGGGGTGGGGTCCTCCACGTCGAGTCACAGCTGATTCATTCGACAGCAGTGTACAGTGGCTCCTTTCATCGTGTGGCCAAAATGAAGTCATCACGTCACTGGCAGGGGAACAATAGCGGCTGAACAGGCAAGCTTTATTAAATCAGGAACACTCCAACACAGACAACTGGCATTGTTCCTTGGCAAGCTCGTTCCCTGCCCACTCCGCGGTTACACGTTAGGCCTGGAGAGAGGTTGGTTAGCCCGAGGATCCGCTCGGACAGCTGGGCAAACCCAGGGTTAAGACCATAAAGCACACCCTGGTGTGACATGCCAAGTTCACCCAACGGGTGCAGTCTCCCGTCAGATGGAGTGCCTTCGGGGGCAGGTCAACAACCACCTCACACGTCACCATTCCTCCCCGACTCCGTGATTATGGCCTTGTGATCTTGTAGAAGATTTATACGAGCCAGCAGACTCGTGTGTGAGATCGGAGAACGAGGCATCAAGCTTTAACCTACGAGCCAGGAGTAGGTTAACAACCACGTCAGAGTTTTCTGGAGCCGGACCTTCCACAAGGAGTCACGCCAGCCCTGACGTAGGGTCGCGTCCGGGATTGGAACACAGGATTAGCTAGGCCAAGACACGGTACTTATCACCTGCAACACTTTCGGGGCCTCTAATGTAGGCTCATTTAAATAGCAGACAAAATATTCCTGTAGAGTCAAACAGACAGTGTTACAGAGTTACAAAAACACCAGTCAGTCGGTGACAGTTACAGGAACACCAGTCAGTCGGTGACAGTTACAAAAACACCAGTCAGTCGGTGACAGTTACAGGAACAGCAGTCAGTCGGTGACAGTTACAGGAACACCAGTCAGTCGGTGACAGTTACAAAAACACCAGTCAGTTGGTGACAGTTACAGGAACACAAGTCAGTCAGTGACAGGAACACCAGTCTGTCGGTGACAGTTACAAAAACACCAGTCAGTCGGTGACAGTTTTCAGGAACACCAGTCAGTCTGTGACAAGCATATTTTTCTATGTTTTTTGCAGCCTACAGACTTTCAGAGTTAAAACAAGTTGGGCAACACATTTTTTTTCCACCTGTAAAGATATGACATGGGCGTGATTGATTTAACCAAAGTTAAAATGGTGTAACTGTTTTTCCCGATCTACAGAATCGGTTATATTTAACCCAGTTAGCAGGTTAACTCATGGATCCTGCTGTGTGTCTCTCCCTCAGGCCCCGGTCTAAACGAGAGAACAGGATGCATCAGGCCCACCAGCGGATTGATCCGTATTGTAGTACCGTGATCAAGGCCCTGAGCTAAAACACTCCTCCATCAGTCATAACGGGAAGCTGTCGGAGGCTGGAGAGCAGCTCCTGCTGAACGAAAGGAGGATAAAAGCGGAGAAACTTTGAAATGTCAGCCATGTCAGGACAACTGACTAAAATGTCAACCATTTCAAGGTAACCATGGGGACCGGCACACGCAAAGGCTTCACAGCCAACGCTCTGTTCAAACAGATGCCTGGACTGTCATAGCTGGACTCCTCTGACAACTTGCTTCACGTCACTATGAAGAATGACAATGATTACTACGACACTGTGAATTTAAAGGAGGAAGTTAAGCACTGGCCCATAAGAAGTACCCCGTCAAAGGAAGTACCCTGTCAAAGGAAGTACCCCGTCACAGAAAGTAACCCCTCACAGGAAGTCCCTCATCACAGAAAGTACCCCGTCACAGAAAGTATCCTGTCATAGGAAGTACCCCATTACACAGGAAGTACCCCGTCACAGGAAGTACCCAGTCACAGGCTTATAAGCACCATCTCACCGGCACAGACACACACCAATTATAAAAATAAAAAAAACAGAAAACCTGTGCTGGTTTAGGATGAAACTTGCAGTTTAATGCATAAACCAGGACTATTCAAAAAATAACTTCCCACCAAAGACTGGCATCCTGTTCATCAAGGCCTGCAACTGGATGAGAAAATCCCAGACTACTGCCGTCAATTTATTTGGCCTTAAAAATAAATTGAATTTATTGGAAACAACCACCCGATTGTCATTGCATTATTGGAGCTACGGCATTCAAAATGTAACTCACAGCATACAG
Source organism: Novumbra hubbsi (assembly GCA_016801125.1). Lineage (NCBI taxonomy): Eukaryota > Metazoa > Chordata > Actinopteri > Esociformes > Umbridae > Novumbra > Novumbra hubbsi. The sequence goes on along the minus strand of JACXGK010010385.1, from coordinate 11,737 downwards.
CAAAGCAGGCATAGCTTTTCAGTGAGGCAACAAATTAAAGGAGATTGTTTTTATATTTGGCAAAGATCTTCTGGCACTATTCAAGCATACTGTCACCATAACCAGGAACAGAAAGTCGACAGTACAAAAAAACAATATAGCCTATAAACGTTGGCTGTGCAAAGGTCCTAACATATCCTGGTTAATTAGCCAAGATATTAAAAATAGCTATTTCTGCACTGGCATTTATGACCTTGTCTGGGCGGCTATGGGACCGATGGCATGAACCACGCAGTGGTTTTTCAGATCTTATTCTTGCCGGACAATGCATCGATCCTCTCAGGCAGTCGATGAGCTGCCAAATGCTCTGATCGGGTGTGAAATGCACTTATGGCTCCCTGGGGAGTGACATTGTGCCACCGTGGAGAGAAAACGTTCCTTCATCAAAAGGAAACATCACAGTGCGAGTGAGTCAGATTCTCCCGTAAAGTGTAAGAGAGCAAGTTTTGACACGGATCCATTTATTAGTCCATTCGACAGCCAGTGAATAGAACTTATTAGCAGGTAACTAGGCTGTTCAAACTACGTAAAACAAGATGGGACTTTGTCCCATGGAAGAATCACGGGTCACAGTCAGGAATTGAGGTTATACTCTGGGCTAAGAAACGTTAAACTTAATTGCACCAATAAAAACACTAGTTATGTGTAAATAGATAACAAAATGAGTGGTATAAAACCATAAGCACTAGTGCTATCAATTTAGGATTTAATTACACCTCTCTATGCTAATTAGTTGGATAATATGCAGGGAAATGTGATATTACTCCAACCAGAAAATTACCTGCTTGGGTTGGTGAAATTGAACTTAACAACAACAAAATAAGGTGGTTAGAATTTACTATTTGTTTATTCTTGTCACTTTTCATTTGCTTTAGATTGTTTTGCATGGTTTATTCGAGGTAACCAATAATAGCAAATGATAACAATTGTGTGTTAGTTGCATTAGTGACACAGCTCCAAAATGAAAAAAATTAAAAAAACTATTGAAACAGCAGACAAATTTCCGATTTTTTTTACTTTTAAAAGTGTTACTAGTCTGTCTAAAACAATATGAAAGTGAAACAGAGTTAATTTTTTGTCGTTATTAGAGTAATCCCAATTGCGGCTCTTCGACGGTCTGAGTATTTGTGGTTTGGCAATTGCTGGTCGGTCCTGTGCTACAGGGGCGAGGCGCAGTGCGTAGGCGGCAGGGAACCGCGCTCTGTCAGTACATGCGGCCCTCAGGGCCCGTATCTGACACCAGGTGTGCGATAAGACGCTGCGTGTAAAGGCAGATCGTGTTCCTATAGCGTGCGCCTGGCTACATGTTTCTTTTACGGCGATTTTCTGAGACGGTTTTAACGTTTTACGTACGCTACTGTGGGAAGTCGGAATGTGATGTGATGCAGCGTGTGCTTGAAACGAATGTTTTCAACACCGCGTGCTTTGAAATTCTCACACCAGTCATTTGTTATTATTATTGATTTATTTGTATTCATCGGTTGATTGTCTGACAAATGTGTAAGGCCATACAAATGCAATTAGCAAGAGAAAGCGAAATTAAATTGTTACAAAAATGTTTACACCTTATAATAACACAAAACATACAGTACAACCAGTACCAACCTAACCAAGAGTTAATCTGGGTCTAAATATCCTGCTAATATCCTGCCAATATCCTGCCTTTTAATGGGCTAATTATTCTAAAAACGAGTTTTAGCTTTATGTGTACATTATACGTAAAAAAGTTATTTAATCATTCATTAATTATTTATATTACAAAATAAAGTAACCCTATCGTATTTCCTTAAAACCATTGATTGGGATGCTTGAGTGATGAGGTCGGACTAGTTCAACAGTCGAGGAAACGGTTTGGATAACACAACCGTAATGCATGTAGGCCTAATGTGTGTACATTTTTAAACGTTGGCGCACGCAACTTGTCTAGTCTCGTTTACTTGTTAGATAATTATTTCACAATCAGCGACCGCGGGTCATTTGGCAGCAACTATTACAACGGAATAACATTGTAACTTGTCTTTTCAAAATATACAGTACAATCATTCCTAGTCCTGAGCTAGGCCAGAAATGAGTGCTGTCAATTAACTATAAAGTTACCTGTACTGGCTATCTGATTTTCAAGCCCTAGTATCCATCAGCTGAATAAAGCCGGGGATGCTTTACGTCTTCGGCACTAGGCAATAATACCCAATTATGCAATCAGCCCAGCCTGAATTGACAATATTTTAGCGTCAACGACTTCTTGAATGACAGATACAATTCATTTAGGACAATATATCCGCAATGTATCTGGCAAATAGATTTATTATTTAACAATGCTGCAAACAATCGTATAGAAAACATAAACATTTTCATGCACCGGCTAACACTGGACAAATAACACGTTATTCTGCCGCCCTATTATCGGTGATGTCCGACTACGGTAAATTAGCAAGCTAACCGTAGCGAAGTAGTCCCTTTCCCGCCATTGCAAGCCGTTGATTGACCAACTCGTGCTGTGAATTGACAGTGTTGACTTTATTTTAACACTTTGATCGTGTAATTTATTTTAATGGCGATCTACTAACCTGGAGGTTATTTTGCCATGTGCATTGTTGTTGTGAACACACTGTCAGTGAATTGGTCGCATCTCACACAGCCTTACCTGTCAATCTCTGTTCCACACTCCGCGGGGTTCCCTCACACCGCCTGTATTTTTCTCCTACAAGGTAATTATTTGACAACATCCATTACCATTTTTTAAACTTTCCAGTTCTTTTTGAAAACGCACACATGGATACGGTTGTTAAACCGTTCTATCATCTACTGACAGTATATCATTGGTTGCATAGGCTCGAGATAAATTAGGTATTGCATAGCTGGCGGCGTCACCACTGAATTCTTTGCTGTCTTTGTACAAGCTCACACTGTCAGCCCACTCTTAAAGGCACAAGTCCCTATTTCGTCAAACTATAAATGTTCCTAAAATACATTCGTATCTGTAGCGGTAGTACCTACATTCCCGAAGACATCCTGGAGCAATATAAATATTAGCTAAAATAATTTGCCGACTAAGTTTGCGGCCATGCACAGCCAATATTGAAAATGCATGTAGTGTATGATAGGCCTTAAATATTTATCCTCAAACTGTATTAACGCCTCAACATAATTGTAAAAATGTAAACAGAACGTTTAGGAATAGCGCATGTTAGTTGTGGCCTACTGTCTAATTCATTTTCTATTGCCCCAAAGGTTAGCGGTATTTCTGCGTATTTAGTATTCCTGTTGGTACATTGCCCTCTGTCGCCATCAAGTGGTGCTATGATAGAACACATCTCGGTCAGTGGTCCAGGCTTACTCGACAGAAAACATTCGTCTTTACATCACAGAGGCTATGCATACGGCTCATGCTGGCAGACGCTAATTTCTTATCTACCTTTGACACCCTAAACCCCTGGCTCCTTCGCGATCAGGCTGTATCCCACTTGGCAGGGCCAGTACGCCTATCCCTATTGGCCCGGCCTGCTTTCTGGACTTTGTACGGGTGTCCCCCAGGGATCAGTTCAAGGCCCCCTCCTCATCTCTCTGTACACCAAGTCTCTGGCCTCTGTCATCTCCACATAATTGTCACATCTGACACTCCTATAACCTCAACTATTTTTCTTCTCAGCCCTGTGACACTCGGATGGCAACACAGATTTCTGTGTGCCCGGCAGACGTTGTCTTGTTTGTGAAGCACTCCTGCAGGCTCTTAATCTACAACTGCCGTGCAGTACACTTTAAACACACGGAGGAAGCCGCGCAGGTCCTAAAACCCCGGCAACCCACCCAAAACACCGCTGGCACCCACCAGCCATGCAGAGCAGACCTCCCAATTTTCCCCCGGCATCTCAGCAGCACTAGTTTCCCCGTGAATTGCACCACAGCTACAAGACTGTGGAACGTGTTGTCGGAGAATCATGTGGAACCTCCCCTCCCCATTTCGTTTCAGTATCTAACAAAATCATATTGAATGTCTTTTTTTTTTTTTTTTTTAACACTGACATTGCCAACCGCAACTTCTTGACCGCATACAGCCAACCTAGCCATGTTGAGGTGACTGCATTAACCAAGTTGCTCTGTATAACGGCCCCGCTAAATAATATAATGTAAATTGTACAGTAAATATGAACGTAAAACGGAAAGGCTGAACAGAAAATGTCGACCCAGCTCAGTTTTCACTACTCAGACATTCAATTCTCGCCGTCACCTATATGTTACAGAGTACAAGTCGACCCCCCCCAAACAGATTAATGTGTAACCAACACATTCTTAGATTTAAGACAGACACCATTTTTAAGAGCAATGTTATGATTTATTGAAGCAAACAGAGGAAAGACAATACATTTTTGCATACAGTCCCAAAACAAAATAATTTTTAAAACATTGTGAATTTCAGAATATGCAACCCACAGTTTTTCAATCTGTCAAATTTATGTATTTCAAGTTCCTACCAATGGGAATAATTGCAGATATTAGAATGCGATGTTGTTGAATGCTGTGTCCAATCCTAAAAAAAACATGACTAGAAGGTCATCGTAACACCAACAATGTTACTAGTTTTAAAAATATTTCAGATTTAGGCAAACATTTTAGCATAATTTCAGTAAGTCATTCAAGATGTTGTTACATGTAGAATTTTCCTCCATGTGGAAGACGAATAGATGACCAGAACATTATTGTCATTATCATTTAAACAAATCCCCCCCCCTACTCCATAACATTGGGAATTCATGAACAACTTCAACAGGTGAAAAACACTAAACACTTACAGGTGTGCGATACTGTGCAACAGTATCTGCCTTTTTATTTTGAATTCATATATACCAAATTAGCCTTTTCTGTTGTGGTATATGGTGGTTGTATAACTTGTATGACTAAAGACAGAATCTGCATCTGTTTATTAACTTTTAAATTAAAGATATTCGTTTGTTAGACCCTTCTTCTGGGAAAAAAAATACATTTACAGTCTCAAAACATGGTCAAAACTATAATTTTGATGTAATTGATAACTAATTGAGAAGGCTGTGAAAATCATCTCTACACAAACATCTTGAAACAATAACTGCAATGATTGTAGGCAAAGCAAAAACAATACACAAGAGATTGAAACAGATTTCTCCAGAATCTCTAAACAGAGTTTTTACACCGATTACCTAAGCCCCGAAAAGAAAAGTACAGCTACCGAAAAATGTAAATAGGAAAAAGTAACTGGATAACAAAACTGAAAGCCTGCAGACGTAAAGCATTATTATGCCATTATAAAGGCATTATTTTGCTGTTATAATGCATAATAGGACTTAACAAGCATTTAAGCTACAGTTACGTCCTTTCAAAATGACCTCAAATCAAACACCCTACATGGATTTAGAAGTTATTATGATGACCAATACATACAAAATATAACAAATAACAAAGCATCACGCCTGCTGGCTTCACGTTAATTGTAGACTTAGCAAAACGACATGCCCAACTGGGTACACGGGCAGAGTTTGATTTTGCCCATTTTGGCGTCCATGGCAACCACGCAAAAACAGCGGCCAGTCATTTGTCAAGCACTCGCTGGTCATTTTGCCATGTCTACCTCTCAAGTGTACATGGAGAGAATCATGCAGGTCTCATCACTAAACTTTCCACAGCTTTAATCAAATTGCTCAAACGGCGCCAGCTTAGTCACATGTTCCCCATCAATGGATCGTTTCGTTAAATTAATTCCTCGTAAGCCTAACAAACTAGAGATGAAACGACAAAATCAGAAGCTTACTACAGTGTGTCAGGGACATGCGGGTTGTGATTACATGATTGGGAACTTTAAGCCCTGCAAGTAGTTTTTAGATGTAGACAAAATATACAACATTATGGGAAACACTGTTCCCGATAATAAATCACATCCACCCTTCAGTGAAATATGGAGGTCACAGCCTACGATATAGACACGCTGGTAGACAAAAACTACCTTCTCGGATTCTTCTTCACATTATGGAAGACACTGCTCCCGATAACGGAACTGTACACGCATCACAAGACCCGTACTAGAGACCGCCTTGGGGGTTCAGTGTTTACCTCAAATAATCACAGAACACGCTTCTGAGATTATTCATGTATTTTTCAAACACCGGTTTAAGATGTTGATCAGAATAAATTAAATGTCCAACTCTCGGGCCTGTAGTCAGCGGTGAAACGACTGAACGCTTTGAGGACTGGTCTGTATTATGGGATAGGTACACTTCCATAGCAGATGCTGCTTTGTCACTTCGACAGTATAACTGTCATAATTATGGAAGGCATTGCTCCCGATAATTACTCGTAAAAATTAAAAAAGAAAAATAGTAAAAAAAAAAAAACACTATTTATAGTGAACCCTGTCACTGATAAATAAATAAGAAAATAAATAGATTTTCTCAGTGCCACGTAGTGGAGACCCTTTTGACCTCATGTTGAAAAGTAACAAAGCTGTTGTGAAATTATGTTTCGGAGTTCAGAAACTTAGTGAGGATCTTGCTTGATTTAAACCTAGGGCCTCAACCTCAGTGACTTCAGGTTAGATTATCGGACTGTCCCAGGTTCAATTCGGTTAAACCCCTTAAGCTATGTTGTAGCCCTTTTAGCAACATCTCACAATTTCGTCCGATAGTTTCAGCACATTATAAATCCTGTCTTTGAAAAGTATGAACAGTGTAGAAACATTGTCCATAATGTAACAATAGCAACATTATTCTAGGTGGGTAATAACACTCAGTAACTTTTTTTATATTATCACGGCACAGAAATGTATGTATGCCATATGTAATTCGTTTTTTAGCACCAGTACATTTACAATGTACTATGTCAATGTAAAATAATTTCATTTTCACAAGGGTAATATTTGGCCATTCACATACCTTTCCCAAAACCCAATGTAATATAAGGCACGTGAATTTCAGTGTTTCTTTTCGAGGGGGGGTTTAGGGTTGGTAAAACGCAGAGCATTTGGCAAGTGCTACAACTCAATCGAAACAACGGGTGCATTTTGTGGCACTGATTAGGATACGGCACCTCTATTTAATTGGCCTGAATAGGTGAACCTCCCCGCCCCCCCTTTTCACTACGCCCATATTTCCGGTGGTCTTGTTTAACGGGCACGGACGTTTTTAGATGGTGTTATCCAAAGACCAGATGTCCCCGGCGAGTGAGTTGGCACAGCCCTGGACGGTCCAGGTGGCTAGGGCGAACTGGTTCCGGAACAGATCCACGTCCGCCTCCGGGTTCCTCTTCTGCAGCGCGTCCAGGTGGTCCGACAGAGCCTTCAGGGTGTGCGAGCCGGACCCCATCAAGATGTGGCGGAATGGGGCCTCCCGGGGGGACACGTAGGGAGACAGGAAGTCCCTCTCCACCTGCGGGAGGACGGGGCGGGGCAGACAAACCAAGTCAGGAGGAGCGGGCCACCTCATCAACCGGGTCCCCCTTATTCGTCACATGGGTTAGGGTTCTCCACAGCCCCGGAACCCAATCCTCATCAACCGGGTCCCCCTTATTCGTCACATGGGTTAGGGTTCTCCACAGCCCCGGAACCCAATCCCAGCAGAACCGGGCGGAGGAACTCACCCTCATGATGCGGTCGTTGATGTTGCGGCACATCTCCACATCCTCCAGGTCGCTGTTCAGGATGTCTTCGGAGAGGCCGCGGGACGCCCGAGAGTAGGACCCCGACGCCGAAATCAGCCACTGGACCGTCAGGACATTCGGCAACAGCTGAGGCTGCATCTGAAAATATAAATAAATAAACAACCACGGATAGATAAAACAGCAAATTATAAAAGAAGGCAAACTAACCAATAGGCAGAGCAAAGACTAAGCAAACCCCAGGCAAAACAGTGACATTGCAGAGACAAAAGTAACAATAAAAACCCCTCCATTCCCCCACTCCCCAGTTGTCAGAATGCCCAGCACTCCATCCCAGACTGGCACACGCCACCAGACTGGCACACGCCACCAGACTGGCACACGCCACCAGACTGGCACACGCCACCAGACTGGCACACGACCCCCTTGGTCCTGCAGGTGCCAACCTCCGCCTGCTGGGCACACGGACTCGACTTACGCTCATTAGGGCCTGGACCTTGCGGTTGATGCTGACCACATGGGAGCGGATCACGGTGTTGTACCGGTCCACATCGAGGCGCAGGAGGTGGTCGTGGACCAAGCGCAGGGCCATGTGACCGGCGAAACGGCCCCCCAACACGGCCATCTTGGCCACCTGGTTGGACGTGGCGGTGTCCAAATTCTCACGGGTGTCTTGCGGCGTACCGAAGTACGGGTATTGGTTACCCTGGCACAGGAGGGGCAAGGTTGAGGGTCAGGAGGCGTGTCCACAGTTAGCGGGAGAAATACCATGTTAAAAAAAGTTAAAACAAAACCCTTTGAAATAGGGGGGAAACCAGATGACATTACAAGTACATTGGTCCGGGCAAGTGTGTCAACGGTCATATTACACTGTTTGAATGGTGAAATCTGACTGGAATGGGCTCGATGATCTCACTGAGCAGGAACTGATGCTCCAACACAGAGAGGGAGCCTCTGATGTACCACTTCTACAAGCACTGTCCCAATGAAAGCCCCACAGCAGCATTTTGAAGCACAGTGTTCATATACAAACGTACAGAGGTGAAGCGGAACGAGACAGACGGGATGCCAGAGAAGGTGATGAAAGGGTAGATGGGATCGCTCAGCCTCGGAGGCTCCAGGCTGCAGAAGGAAACAACAAACGTAAATTAAAAAGAGGTGAAACGTCCAAACTCCATCACCTATTCTATTAAGAGCACGCTGGAATTAGACCCAATAGCAGAATGAAGAGATTGTCCACATCTCCCAAAACACGGCCCCAACTCACACTTTGTCCTCCCACTTCTCGAAGCCGGGGGAGTACAGGGTCCTGCTGGGGTCACCGAGGGCGTTGATCTGAGCAGAACAACATGACAGGTTTAGCACACCTTTCAAATTAAAAAACACAGGAAATTGTGCCCGGATGTGATCAATACAGATGTGATCAAAACTAATGGGATCAATGCAGATGTGATCGGCCCAGATGTGATCAGTATGGATGGGATTGGCCCAGGTGGAATCAGTACGGATGTGATCGGCCCGGATGTGATCAATACGGATGTGATCAAAACTAATGTGATCAATGCAGATGTGATCGGCCCAGATGTGATCAGTATGGATGGGATTGGCCCAGGTGGAATCAGTACGGATGTGATCGGCCCGGATGTGATCGGCCCGGATCTGGACGCACCTCCTGCAGCGTGTCCTGAAGGAGTCCGTACATCAGCGGGCTGGCTGAGGCTTTGGTATATTTGAAGCCTGGCAGACGGAGGCACACAATGTTAAAATGAGGAAACATGAGGTTTAACCGTAACAACCGCGTCACTTCCCTTCTATACTGCGAACCAAAACATAGTGCATTGTGGTTATGGGCATATTCATAAAAACAGAAACGTAGTTTCACTCACCGCTTACGACTCTGTCAAGGTTGATGTAGGAGAACGCCTTCATGTTCAAAGAAGACAAATATCCCTGAAAACAAAAGAGCGGTTGAGAAACGTAGGTTTTCTCCCACAGTTTGCCAAGACGTGAAGGGTGTTTTCCTCATTTCACCTCCAGCCACTCGGTGGCGCCAACGCTGCCGTACTCTCCGGCACTCCAGCTGGCAAACACCATGGTCCTCCTGGGCTTGAAGTCATCTGCCAGGAGGGAGACAAGGTTGGCCATGAGGACTAACATTCACACTGACCGGTTTCCTCCGTGCAGGCTGGAGTGGTGCATCTATGTAGTGTGGGGGCTTTCTTCCGTCTGTCCTCTGTGTACTAGTCAGTTTAAAACAGCATTAGCAGCACTTCGCCCGGGTGAAACTCCTGGTAAATATACATTTGGCACCACCCTTCCCCCATAAGAGTGTGATTTCTTTCGAGTGTCAGAAGCTTCGGGAGACTTATGGATTGACGCTGGACTCCAACCGCGCATTAACAGACATCCAAGAATGAATTTAGCAACCTGTCAGGGCGCAGCAGAGAACCCCATGTCCGCTGCCTTGCCCCCTGTCTATAGCACAGCCTGGCATCTTCACCCACCGTTTTTCACCATGTCCGAGATGGCACGGGCCAGCTCCACCAAAAGACTGGTGCCCACGGTGGAGCTGGCAAAGCCTGGCCCCCAAGCGTCCCTCTGGGCACCGAGTACCACGTAACGATCTACAACACGGAGGGCAGAGACAGCATGGTTAAGGGCATATATTATCAATTGTCCGTATTTGCCAATGAGTCGTGTAAGAATAAAGAATAGCAATTAACCTCTAAGCCAGTGGTTCTCAACCCTGGTCCTCGGCCCCCCCCCTGCCCTGCATGTTTTAGGTGTTACCCTCTTCCAACACACCTGATTCACATGAACGGATCGGTATCAAGCTCAGCAGAAGGCTGATGACAACCAGTTCATGTGAATCAGGTGTGTTGGAAGAGGGAAACACCTAAAACAAGCAGGGTAGCGAGGCACGAGGACCAGGATTCAGAACCACTGCTCTAAGCCTTGGGACAATCCTATGTTAGTACAAAAACAGAGAGATTGGGTTAATTTAATCCCCATTGTCTCTGAATCTCAATTAATCCACAGAGCTCAACGCATTCAAAATGTAACCGACACCAACTGCCATCCGATAATCCCAAATCCTTTATTCCCCCACAGGTCCCACAGGTCAACCATACCTGGGTCTACGAAGCCTTTGATGACCCCAAACACATTAGTGACCTTCTTGTCAGCCAAGACATTGTTGACTACCACCGTGACCGTGTCGCTCTCAGCACCCAGTTTCCCCAGGGGTCGCCAGTCTGACGGGGCATTTTGTCCGTCCAGACGCCTGGGAAAACAGGACAAAGAGTTGGTGGGAAGACACTTTTCCAAGGTTGGTTTTAGAAGTTAACACTTAAAGGGATGGTTGTCCTCCAAAGCTTTATTTTTTACGGGGTGTTTTTTATGTGTCCACCGGCGAAAAGAAAAACAAACATATTCATGGGAGTTCTGGCCCTGCACTGAAAGTTTGCCATCTTATTAATCCATCTAACACTTTAAAATCTGTAAATTAGGACCAAATAATTCACATCATGAAGGAAGACCGGTTCAAACATTCAAACTTTGCGTCACTGGCAACAGTTTTGATCTTGCTGCATTAAGTATATATAGATTTATTTCATAGAACAATGTCAACCAAGCGGATTCCTGAGAACAAAATGTTCTCCAACATTTCAAAGTTCTTTACCTATTTAAGTCAATGCTCCAGTAATCGGCTGTCAATGATGACAAAAAGAACTGTTCCTCCAAGTAGAGCTAGGATCAGTCGGTGTGAGCCTACCTCATGATATAGGAGCCCATGTCAGTGGTGTGAGCCTACCTCATGATATAGGAGCCCATGTCAGTGGTGTGAGCTTACCTCATGATATAGGAGCCCATGTCAGTGGTGTGAGCCCAGCTATTGATATAAGTGGCCATGTCAGGGGTGTGAGCTTACCTCATGATATAGGAGGCCATGTCAGTGATGTGACCCCAGCTATTGATATAAGTGGCAATGTCAGGGGTGTGAGCCTACCTCATGATACTGGAGGCCATGTCAGGGGTGTGAGCCTACCTCATGATATAGGAGGCCATGTCAGGGGTG
>JACXGK010010384.1:0-18043 GCA_016801125.1 Novumbra hubbsi | reverse complement strand
CTGGCGAGAGAGGAAGATGAGAGGTATAAAGTAACCCTAACCAAACCCTAACCCTAACCTAACCCTTGTCTAAACAGCCACCCCTGGCGAGAGAGGAAGATGAGAGGTATAAAGTAACCCTAACCAAACCCTAACCCTAACCTAACCCTTGTCTAAACAGCCACCCCTGGCGAGAGAGGAAGATGAGAGGTATAAAGTATTGCTTTTCTGTGTAGAATGTGGGTCACGCATATTAAATGTTCTGTGCTTGGCTTCTGTTTTTCTCAATGATACAGGATGGCTTGACTCATTCATCCTTAGGCTAATGGAACATTGACGTATGTGTGTGTGATTACATGCGTATGTGTGTGTGTTTTGAGAAGGGAAAAAACTGGACTGAAAACGAAGTGCAGGCTTGCCAGTGGTATTGGAGATGTATTTCCAGGTCAGATGGTACAGTATCAGTCTGTGAAGGTTATTTGCCCCCAGGCGTTTCTGAGTGGGTCATGTTATCTCCTGGTGATGTAACACATTATTTCTCACTCTGACAACCGTTTTTCCATTGCAATTAGCCCAGGGTTAAACCCAACCAGTCAGATACTGTCTCTAGATAAGAGGTGCTAACATTCTTCAATTTTAATGGTCTAGCCAATGTGTAGTATGTTATTGTGGCTTTAAAAGGGTGTCTTTTGCCGGTAGCACAAATATTAGCAATGTCTATTTAATTCCTAGATTACCTTGGTTAGCAGGAGAGCACCACAATTTACCCTAACGGTCTGCATTAAGCAATAAATGACCATATTCAATACATATTAGGTGTCAGACCTCATGGGTCCTTAACAGGGACAGTTGGTCATGCCTTAGGGAGCCCCTAGACCAGGGTCACTAATTGGCGGTCCGGGTTCGGACCCAGGCGGTGTCCTATCCGGACCAGGACCTATAACCGATATATTATTGAGAGTTAATACACTTTGACGGAACGTTTTCATTTTAACCTGCACAACGTTTCTAGCTTTTACGGCACTGGTTTAGCGCCCAGTAAACTAAGACCAATTGCATATGCCCTGTAAATCACCCAACGTTAAACTACTCAGCCAATCTAATTTGTGCACTGGCCTCTAATTCGAGTGATACACACCCTGACACAAACCAAAGATAGGCGCAAGGTAGCCTAAGTCGGAGAACTAAAATAGTCAGAAAAAAGTTATTTCACATGGCGTGCTCTTGAAAGAGAAAAGCAGAGAGCGAAAACAAAGCTTTTAATGTGGACTGACTATTATTTGTTCATTCTTTCCACGGGTAGTTCAAAAACCATATGACCTCCCTGCCTAGCATGGACTGTGGGCGTGTCTTGTTGGCCAGTGATAGTACTTCTCCAGGAACTGGTTTTCAATGCTATTCAGTGCTTAAAACCAATCTGAGTTTGGCGTTCTGATGCCACCTAGTGTCTGGATTTATAACTGCATATTCCAATGATGTTACCGTTGATAATCATCTCTGAAAATATTTCATCCTTTCTACATGCCCCAATGTTTTTAAACAATTATATTTAGAAGTATTTTACCATTTTCTTTTTGTTTACAAGGTTTGGAAAAGATTTTCAGTTAAAACCACATTATTCCTGGTTCATATTCATATTGTTCATTGTTATTCAAATAGTTTGGTCTATTTAGGGATATCCTATGACACTGTTTACTTCATTAAACACAGCATTACAATAAATGTGCAGTTGGAAAGGCCGGACGAATGCAAAGGGATGCAAATAGTAAATTCAAACTGAACCCATACTATCAACAAGCGCAATATTTTGCGAAAAACTATCCATAATGCCATATTTAATGCTGTGAACTTTGTTTAAGAGCTTTTAGTGTTGTCTTTTATTTCAGAATGCTTTATCTTCCTATTACTAAGGTAAATCTTCTGCCTTTTAGGGCTGTATAGTATCACTTCTCTGTAGATATGTGGTCCTGAATTACCTCCAACATGAGGAAAAAAGTGGTGGAATGAAAGTGATTTTACATGCTAGAAATGTTACCTCTACGTTCTGAAAGGGCCTAGACTGACAAATGGTGGTTTTCATGTGTGTACCTCCTAAAACACGCAAGGGTATTAGGTCTAGATTCTTTCACAACTGTTTTCACCATTTTCTAATGCTTTTACACTTAAACAAGGTCAATGTGTGCGCCCATGTTTCTCCAGACTCTGAGGGCTTCCCGGTGTGTGACCAGTGCCTCCCAGCCTACAGTGGCCCACTGTGTACCCAATGCCAGGCTGGCTTCTACAGTGCCAGGGGTGTGTGTGTGCCCTGCGACTGCAGTGGGAACGCCGACCCATTGGGCCCTGCCCAGCTCTGCAACCCTCACACTGGCCAGTGCCTGAGCTGTTCCTTCAACACCACAGGTCCTCATTGCCAGTTCTGTGCCCCCGGCTTCACGGGGGATGCCCCTGCCCGCAACTGCACCCTTCCAGGTTGGTGCAAATCATTGTTGTGCAGAGACTGGTGATGTAACCCCAGCGGTGGGAGGCCATTTTAAACCCTGTTTGCATTGCGTGTCCTCTGCTTCTTATAGTGGCTCGGATAATTCCTCCCCAAGATGCGCCCTCGACAACTGGCGCACCTAAAAGCAACATCCCCGCCCTTGCCTCGACCCCCCGCATCAAAAGCCTGAGCTCGACGGTTCCCACCGCCAACTCCAGCGCCTCGGCGAGCGTCGCCACCACTAGCCTGGGCGGCCCCACGGAGAACGCCACAGCCGCACTGACGGAGGTCTCCTGGACCCAGTTCAACATCATCGTCCTGGCCGTCATCATCCTGGTGGTGCTGCTGCTGCTGGGCTTCGTGGGGGGGGTGTACACCTACCGAGAGTACCAGAACCGCAAGCTGAACGCCCCCTTCTGGACCATCGAGCTGAAGGAGGACAACATCAGCTTCAGCAGTTACCATGACAGCATTCCCAACGCCGATGTCTCCGGCCTGCTGGAGGATGAGGCCAACGAGCCGGCCCCCAACGGCCAGCTGGCTCTTACCACCCAGGGAAACTGCTACAAGGCCTAGCCCGCAGGGCGGACGACGACACACTGTGGACAGACTGCACACACACAGAGAAGCTGCCAGCTTGGCTACCTGGACACATTAACAGGGGTGCCTCTCACGGCCGCTGGACGCTAATCCAAAAGCTCCATGTGTAATTCAACTTACTTCACCCACCTCCTCCCGCCCCTTCTGCGAAACAGATGGAGGACAGGGAATCCCAAAGGCTGATGGACAGACGGTTGCGAGGAAGGGATGATAAGTTTCTGTTGACTAATTTGAATGGTTCACGAAAAAGGCCCAAAGATGAGTAGACCTCGGTCATGCCTGCAGGGGGCACTGTTGTCAGCAGATTGGCATGGTTGTGATGGGGTGTTCATCCCTGCAACCGTAGAGGACCTTGTCCCTGGCTTTAAGGCTCCTGTTGAAGTTCACAGGACATCAAGCTACACCAAGAGCCCTAGAATTTCAGAATTTGTTCAAACCGACTAAAAGTTATACAAGCTATAACTTGAACACAGTTTCGTTTAGACAAGGATTGTAATTAAATTAATTTTTATTTATTTATTTATTGTTTTCTGGTTTTGTTTCGGTCCTTTGGATAAATGTGGCACATGTTTCATGCATTTTTAATCACGTTTTAACTTGTGAACTATATTGAATGCAAATTTTAAAAGGGCAACAAGATTTCATGTGTTATGTCTTTGGGATATTGGGAAATGTGAAGGTTGCTGGCCTAATGATCTTGTATTTGGTTTTAAGTTGTATCATGAAGGAAGAATGTCCATATCCTTACCATGAGTATTAATGAGAAATGTTTGCATGATATAAAACATGCATTTTCCCCTCGCAACTCTACTGTTCCCTGCAGGTCAATAGGTCCCAATGCCCATAATATCTTCAATGACCTTTATAATGTGATAATCTAATGGTCTAAGAACTTCCCAACTCAACGCCAGTTGTTGAACACCTTCTTGCTCAAAATACAGTTGTAGTTCAATATGGCCTGTTGCGTAGGCTATTAGGACAAAATAATGCCAGCTTCAATTCCTGTTTTCTTTCATCAGTACAAAATAGAAATAGATTTTGGTGATGTGTAACTGGCAGCTTTACAATAAATCCTGCTCAAGTGTTTTTGTTTATGAACAAAAATGGATATCCTATATTTTCTGTAGAAATGTTCATGAACCTGGATGTTCAACCTGTTTTTCATCTGCCATTTTTCCCCACTACTTTTTCTGTGCTTGTATTTGAGCTCCTAACTGTCTTCTTGTGCCAATACCATGTCATATGTAAATGTGTCCAATCATGTTCAAAATACGTAAAATAGCTCTAAACCAACTCATTACATTTGAATCTCATTCTGGATAATGTCTTTGCACTGATAATGTCTTTGCACTGATAATGTCTTTGCACTGATTATGTCTCTGCACTGATAACATCTTGGCACTGATAATGTCTCTGCACTGATAATGTCTTGGCACTGATAATGTCTCTGCACTGATTATGTTTCTGCAATGTATTTGAGGTAAACAGCCTCATTAAAATTGTAAAAATTAAAGCATCCAGTTATGATGTAAAATTAATTATTGTGGCGTGTGTAAGAGCGTTTCATTTCATGCACAAGACATCAGATTCTTCCATTGCAAAGCTGATCTGACAACCCATTTTCAACTAACGGTCAAGTATCACCTAGAAAGGGGAACACATAGTCACCAGAAAAGTCAAAATAAGGCCATGTGTAAAGATTAGTACATATCTCCTATAAGCTAGTAAGGAAACTTACTCCTCAGGTACTGCCTCTTTCCCCACTGCGGTCACTGTAAATAAGATTAGGAAATTGTACAAATAAATGTGAATAGGATCATTATTATTGTACAGGTAGTGAGCAGTCCTGCACTGAATGATTTAACTGGTGTTAACAGCATAAATATGGTCAGGACACAGTCCACATAGGAAATGAATTGTCAGTAGACCTTCTTTCTGATGTGTGTTGCAGGATAGATGGCATCTTCCTAAAACACAGTTTTTAATACAATAATTGATAAAAAAAAGGTTGTAAATATTACACACTAAAATGTCCTACATAATGTCAAATAAAGTTGGGTTTATTGGTGACTGATACTGTTTTGCATCTGTTATTTGCAGAGTGTGTATTCTAATATTGTTTTTACATGCTTAAGTCTTTTTCTAGTGTGAGATTTCTAAATGCCTTAACTAATACTGTTCCCCAAAAAGTGCAAATAAAAAATAAATGTAATGATGTGCAAATCATTTGTTAATTTTCATAGAAAATCGTAGAAAGACAATATATCAAATGTTGAAAAATACATACACATTTGTTATTGAATACCAGCAAGTACTACCAAACAGTAGTGATGGGGCATGTTTGCATCATGTTTACATCTGTGGGCATGTTTACATCATGTTTACATCATGTTTACCTCATGTTCACATCTTGTTTATATCTGTGGGCATGTTAACATCATGTTTATATCAGGTTTACCTCATGTTTACGACATGTTTACATGTGTGGGCATGTTTACATCGTGTTCACATCTGTGGGCATGTTTACATCATGTTTACATCATGTTTACATCATGTTTACATCATGTTTACATCATGTTTACATGTGTGGGCATGTTTACATCATGGTTACATTTGTGGAAATGTTTACATCATGTTAACATCATGTTTACATCATTTTGTACATCATGTGGGCATGTTTACGTCATGTTTACATCTGTGGTTATGTTTGCATCATGTTTACAACTGTGGGCATGTTTAAATTATGTTTACATTTCTGGGCATGTTTACATCATGTTTTCATCTGTGGGCATGTTTACGTCATGTTTTCATCTGTGGGCATGTTTACGTTATGTTTACATTTGTGGGTATGTTTGCATCATGTTTACATCCGTGGGTATCTTTGCATCATGTTTACATCTGTGGGTATGTTTGCATCATGTTTACACCTGTGGGTATGTTTGCATCATGTTTACATCTGTGGGTATGTTTGCATCATGTTTACATCTGTGGGCATGTTTAAATCATGTTTACATTTCTGGGCATGTTTTCATCTGTGGGCATGTTTGCATCATGTTTACACCTGTGGGTATCTTTGCATCATGTTTTCATCTGTGGGCATGTTTACATCATGTTTTCACCTGTGGGCATGTTTGCATCATGTTTACACCTGTGGGTATCTTTGCATCATGTTTACATCTGTGGGCATGTTTGCATCATGTTTTCATCGGTGGGCATGTTTACATCATGTTTTCACCTGTGGGCATGTTTTCATCTGTGGGCATGTTTAAATCATGTTTACACCTGTGGGTATCTTTGCATCATGTTTACATCTGTGGGCATGTTTGCATCATGTTTACACCTGTGGGTATCTTTGCATCATGTTTACATCTGTGGGTATGTTTGCATCATGTTTACATCTGTGGGCATGTTTAAATCATGTTTACATTTCTGGGCATGTTTTCATCTGTGGGCATGTTTGCATCATGGTTTCATCGGTGGGCATGTTTACATCATGTTTTCACCTGTGGGCATGTTTACGTCATGTTTTCACCTGTGGGCATGTTTACGTCATGTTTACATCATGTTTGCATCATGTTTTCATCTGTGGGTATGTTTGCATCATGTTTACATCTGTGGGTATGTTGGCATCATGTTTACATCTGTGGGCATGTTTACGTCCTGTTCACATCTGTGGGTATCTTTGCATCATGTTTACATCTGTGGGTATCTTTGCATCATGTTTACATCTGTGGGTATGTTTGCATCATGTTTTCATCTGTGGGCATGTTTACATCATGTTTTCATCTGTGGGCATGTTTACGTCCTGTTCAGATCTGTGGGTATGTTTGCATCATGTTTACATCTGTGGGTATGTTTGCATCATGTTTACATCTGTGGGCATGTTTGCATCATGTTTACATCTGTGGGCATGTTTGCATCATGTTTACATCTGTGGGCATGTTTAAATCATGTTTTCATCTGTGGGCATGTTTACATCATGTTTTCATCTGTGGGCATGTTTACATCATGTTTTCATTTGTGGGCATGTTTACGTCATGTTTACATCTGTGGGTATGTTTGCATCATGTTTACATCTGTGGGCATGTTTGCATCATGTTTACATCTGTGGGCATATTTAAATCATGTTTATATTTGTGGGCGTGTTTACATCATGTTTTCATCTGTGGGCATGTTTACATCATGTTTACATCATGTTTACTTCATGTTTACTTCATGTTTACTTCATGTTTACTTCTGTGGGCATGTTTAAATCATGTTTACATTTGTGGGCATGTTTACATCATGTTTACATCTGTGGGTATATTTACATCATGTTTACATCTGTGGGCATGTTAACATAATGTTTACATCTGTGGGCATGTTTACATCAGTGCTGAATCACCTGTTCTCGTTTAACAAAACTCTATAAGCGTTGTTTACTATTTGCCTCCAAAGAGTGGTGAACTCCTCCCCGTCTTTACTTCTGAAAGACTCATCCTCTCTGAGATTCTCTTTTTATACTCAATCATGAAACAATATAATGATTTCAAGAGACAATAACATTTCTTAGTTTCAACATTTGATATGATATCTTTGTACTTGCTACTGAACACTGTGTTTAAATCTGTTTAAATGATTTGCACATCAAATCATTTTGAAAACCAGTTTGTAAATCAACTAAATAGGGATGCCAAAATTGTGTCACCGGTGCTAATTAAGTCACTTGAAAAAAACAAGTGACGTAAATGTATCAAATTATTGCAAGATAGAATTTGTTTTGTTATTTGTACATGGTGAATGTCTCGTTTGAGTTTTTTGGGGAATAAACAGGATTCAGAGAGAATTTGCAGAGCCAAACAGATTGGCCAGATGTGTTCCTGATGTAGCACCTTCCTTGGCCATGCACTACTGCAGAGTGGATGTGTGATTCGGAAGGATTTGGCAGTTCCTACTACCCAGTTCCCCTTGAGACCATCCGGTCCTTCCTGTCTGCCAGGCTGTGGTTGACTCTTTTTCCTGAAAGTGAAGGGTTGAGTTCCTCAATTCAGAAGTAGCATGCATCATCAGTTGGTTGTGACTATGTCATTGACTGACAGATTACATGCGATGTGGTTAACCAATACATACAGTCCAGGCATCAGGAACATCTGAGCTGAGATATTGTTTTTTTCCATAACCAAGTGCGTAATGCATCTTGACCACATACAACTTAACATTTTACTCAACCTTTTACAATTTTGTATCCCTGTTCGCTCCTGCCAAGGCAGCTGGTCTTCCTCGTGTAAACGGGGGGATTTGGTTGGACACTGATGAGGTGGTGCAGTTAATATTCAAAAGTGAGCAAAGTACCGATGTTGTAAAATTGTATAAATGCCTAAAGGACAACAGCATCTTGTTGGAATTGTAGAGAGAAGGCCTTCCAATTGTTTGGATGTATGCTCTTCCTTACAGGCCCCTCCCAGTCACTTGAATGCATGACCTCTGCAGAGTAGTTTGGAGTGGTTGAAACTGGATGTAAATTAGGAAGCATTTGACATATTCTATCTCACACTCTCTGTCTGTGTTCAGAAACCATCTAGCCTAATATGTGTTTACTGTTTTTTTACTGTGTTGGTCTTGCCATATCTGCTTATATAAGGCATTCATTTATAGCGTAGCCTTGAATACAATGTTGGTAGTATTTTATTAATGTAAGAAGTTCAGAAATACAAATATTATGTAAAAATTCAATATCCCAACAGTTTGAATGACAACTAAGCAGGCATTTGCACAGGTAAGGCTCATTCCCTTTAGCTAGGCCCGTACATGTGCCTGGCCATCTGGGTGACGTGTCATACCCTCCCAGGGCCAAGCATCTTCTGTCCTTGCGTGTCACTAACTCCGACTCAGGTTAATGTGAGATGACAACTCACTACGTCCATTCTTTTCAATCACAACTCCAGAAAGGGTGCAATTAACTTAAATTGCACCTTCAGAGGCATTATCAACTCTCCTCTGTTTACAACTTAATAAGCTTATGAGTGCATAATGACGTAGAACATTATTGACTGTATCTAGCTGTCTTTCTAATAATCTCTAGTACGTGTACTATATGTTGTGTTGACGTAGAAAGAGTAAGTCAGGTTTTGCACAGTAGGTATAAAGTGGTAGCAATAAAAGCTTCCTAATCAACTCTAGTATGTGTACTGTATGTTTGGTTGACGTAGAAAGCATGGGTCAAGTTTTGTACCATACACATATAGTGATGGCAATAAAAACTCATTTTTATTGAATATTATTGTACATAATCCTATTGCTTGCATAAAGAATCGCACAAGGTGATTTATTTATTGATAGAAGACAATTTCCCAGAACACAGTGCCTTTATCACATATCACACACTATTTTACATTTACAATGTGTGTTTTAAAGTTGATTTTCAGGTGCTTCTGAATCAAGAAGTAACATTTCTTGGTCAGCAATGGTTTTGGTGAGAGAACAGTTCTGGGTCTTTCTGGTTGGCGGTGTTGCTTGCTTGGATTACATCACAACCCTGACCTGGAGTTCTGTGATCTGGTTTCAGCACAGTCACAGTGGTTGCAGAGCTCAATGAAGTGCATAGAATGTTTTACACCTTTTCCATTTTGGATGAGTTTTTATTGTTGTAATACATGGCTCAGCTGAGAAAGAGACTTTGGTCTCAGATGCTTTCTCTGTATAAAATTATAGTTAAAATAGATATATTATAGTCGTGAATCAATCTATTCTGTCAACAATGCTTTACTTAACATCCGGTTTGCTTTCAGTCAAATACAACCATTTAAAAAAAATGTAAAGTAGATTTCATATTAGCAAAGTAGAGAAAGGCAGTTGAAACTGTTGTTGTTTAGTCTTGGTTCTCATGACTACATTGTAAACTCATAGACGTAATAAGTTGCAATGTCTGAACAGGAAGTTCATTGTTGAATAAAAAAAAGACAATTACTGAATTACTGAGTTTCTGTTCTGGGTAATAGTGTGTTATAACAGTATTATTAAGCCATGTGTGTTTTAAGCTCTGACTGTTTTCACTCTGGAAAGGATTGTCTGCTAAATAACTAGAATGTAAAATATCTTAATGTCTGTGATTTGGCAAGAGGTCTGATTCATCGGGTCACGGTGTATGTAAGGTTTCCTCACTAATACAATTAACAGAGAATGCAATCAACAGAGCCAACTTCCTTTACACTTTAAGCCATTTCCTTCTTTCTGTGATTAGTTGAGAATTACATTCTGGACAACGTGCGTAAGTCTGACTGCTGGATGAAATAGTTCAGTAATTGTCTGAAGTCACAATGGCTGTATTCCACCACAACACCACAACACCTTGTACAACAATATTATATAAAAATAGTTGTCTGTGAGCATTTGTCAAGTCATTATAGCTGAAATGTATATTCAAAAGTTCTATTCAAAAATATGCAGCATTAAAACAGATTCTCCCCGAATTGTCTGCTAGTATTAGAAATCCTTGAAATCATTGCTATTTCTGTAAATAGGGTAGTCAGTGATTGACTTGGGCCCGAGTTGACCAGATTGCCATACTGGAATGTATCATGTTTTAGGAACCACGTACATTGTACATTTTTATTGCTTGATTTGAATGCAGTTTAGCAAGTTGCCCTCTTTCTTAGGAATAGCATTTTACAGGCAAAAACAGGTCATTCCCAGAGGTGGATTCTGTGTGGAAACGGAGGAGCAACATAGGGAACCCTCTGTTTCTGTAGATAAAATTGCTCTCCATGGGTTTTGCTTCGTTTATGATAAAGCTTTGTATCTTGCTATTATTGAAATAAGAGTGTACTCACCTAAACGTATTGAAGAAATGGTTGTTCAGGCAAAAACTGTCCTTGAGCAGTAGTGGGTAGTAGAGAAAGGTTTTAAACTCTAGTTTTACTAAAAGGGAAGTTTTACATGTACATAGCATTGCCATAATTATATTACAATTATGGCCATTTCATTTTTATTTTGTGGTTGTAGTAGACCTAATTGACCATAGAGTGAATTGATAAAAGTGGGTTGTATTTGAACTATTTCTGGGAGTTATTTAGGGCTAGAATAGACCACGGAGATGGGTGGTCTACCTGATTATATAACCCTTTCTGCCAAGATCTTCCCATAGTTATTTGCCTCTGAGCACTTCCACTCACTACGGCTACGACCGGTGCTGTGCAGGACAAATGCGGGTCAAGCATGGGATGCAATTTGGGTTTTATCACAGCACGCCAATGTTGGCCCGATTCTAGATTGTGAATGGCTTCATCAAAACTTTCTTACAAAAACAAAGATATGTCCCATTAGCTAGATAGCATCTCCCGCATAAAAAAGACACAATAGCTGACAAAAAGGTAGCAACTTCAGCCTTACCTTTGACAATGTAAGTCCCATGGTCGAAGTCAGTGCCATTTCCTTGTCACTGCATAAAGAGTACTGTAGCTAGCTACTACTACTTGCAAACTTCAGATCCGGCAGCCAATTGCATGGCCTTATTCTGGGACTTTTGCTCAAGTTGCTAGGCAACCGGTGTTCAGTGTGGCTAACTACCCTTCGGCCAGTGTGGCAATTGTTTTTGCCACAAAAACATTTATATTTTCTAAACCATGCAACAAAACCTTCTACAAAACAATAGCAACGCAATCAGAAACGAGGATTTTGGAGAGGAAACGCAGGATTTCGTCCCACTCCTCTGGAGATCCTCTCCAAGTCAATAAGGTTTCGAGGTTGACGTTTTGCAACTCAAACCTTCAGCTCCCTCCACAGATTTTCTATGGGATTAAGGTCTGAAGACTGGCTAGGCCACTGCAGGGCCATAATGTGCTTTTTCTTAAGCCACTCTTTTGTTGCCTTGGCCATGTGTTTTGGGTGTTCTTGGAGTCATAGTCATTTCTCCTCCTCCAAACACAGCGAGTTGAGTTGATGCCAAAGAGCTCAATTTTGGTCTCATCTGACAACAACACTTTCACCCAGTTCTCCTCAGAATCATTCAGATGTTCATTGGCAAACTTCTGACAGGCCTGTAAATGTGCTTTCTTCAGCAAGTAGGGCTTTGCTGGCGTTGCAGGATTTCAGTCCTTCACAGCGTAGTGTGTTACCAAGTATTCTTGGTGACTAAGTTCCCAGCTGCCTTTAGATCATTGACAAGATCCTCCTGTGTAGTTCTGGGCTGATTCCTCACCGTTCACATGATCATTGAAACTCTACTAGGTGAGAACTTGAATGGAGCCCCAGGCCGAGGAAGATTGACAGTTATTTTGTGTTTCTTCCATTTGTGAATAATCACACCAACTGTTTTAAACTTCTCAGCAAGCTGCTTGGCGATGGTCTTGTAGCCCATTCCAGCCTTGTTTAGGTCTACAATCTATCTTTTCCCTGACATCCTTGGACAACTCTTTGGTCTTTGCCATGGTGGAGAGTTTGGAATCTGATTGAATGATTACTTCTGTGGAAAGGTATCTTTTATACAGGTAACAAGGTGAGATTGGGAGCACTCCCGTTACCTGTATAAAAGACACCTGGGAGCCAGAAGTCTTGCTGATTGATTGGGGATCAAATACTTATTTCATTGAGTAAAATGCAAATCAATGTATAACTTATTTGAAATGCGTTTTTCTGGAATTTATTGTTGATATTCTGTCTCTCACTGTTCAAATAAACCATTAAAATTATAGACTGATCATTTCTTTGTCAGTGGACAAACGTAGAAAATCTGCAGGGGATCAAATATTTTTTCCTCCACTGTATATGATATAAAAAGTCTACACACTCTTGATAAAATGTCAGGTTTTGTGAAGTAAAAAAATGTGACAAAGATAAATCATGTCAGAACTTTTTCCACCTTTAATGTGACCTATGACGAAAACAAATTCATTTGAAAAAAAAACTGAAATCTTTGAGGGGTAAAAATATAAACAAAAACCCTAAAATTACCTGGTTGCATAAGTGTACACACCCTCTTGTAACTTAGGATGTGGCTGTGTTCAGAATTAACCAATCAAATTCAAACTCTGTGTTAAATAGAAGTGATTACACACCTGCCATAATTTAAAGTGACTCTGATTAATCACAAATAAAGGTCAGCTGTTCCAGTAGGATTTTCCTGACATTTTCTTAGTTGCATCTCAGAGCAAAAGCCGTGTTCCACAGAGAGCTTCCAAAGCATCAGAGGGATCTCATTGTTTAAAGAAATCAGTCAGGAAAGGGGTAAACATTTTTTTTGTGAGGACAGTCATCATCAAGTGGAGACAATATGGACAACAGAGACATTACCAAGAACTGGACGTCCCTCCACAATTTATTAAACGACGAGAAGAAAACTGGTCAGGGAGGCTTCCAAGAGGCCTACAGCAAAATTAAAGGAGCTGCAGGAATTTGTCAATTTCTGGCTGTGTGCTACATGTGACAACAATCTGCTGTATCCTTCATATGTATGGTCTATGGGGTAAGGTGGCCAGACAGAAGCCTTTTCATACGAAGAAAAACATCCAAGCCCAGCTGAAGTTTGCAAAAACAAGCATCAAGTCTTCCAAAACCAGGTGGGAAAATGCATTATAGTCTGATGAAACCGAGGTTTAACTTTTTGGCCATAATTCCAAAAGGTATGTTTGGCGCAGAAACAACACTGCACATCACCCAAAGAACACCATACCCACAGTGAAGCATGGTGGTGGCAGCATCATACTTTGGGGCTGTTTTTCTTCAGCTGGAACCAGGGCCTTAGTCAGAGTGGAGGGAATTATGAACAGTTCCAAATACCAGGAAATCTTGACACAAAGCTTTCAGGCTGCTGTTAGAAAGCTGAAGAGGAAGTTCACCTTTAAGCACGGCAACAACCCAAAGCACACATCCAAATCCATAAAAACATGGCTTCACCAGAAGAAGATTAACGTTTTGAAATGGCCCAGCCAGAGCCCAGACCTGAATCCAATTGAACATCTGTGGGGTGATCTGAAGAGGGCTGTGCACAGGAGATGTCCTTGCAATCTGACAGATTTGGAGCGCTTTTGCAAAGAAGAGTGGCCAAGTATTGTCAGGTTAAGATGTACCATGCTAATATACTCCTACCCAAAAAGACTGAGTTCTGTAATGCAATCAAAAGGTGCTTCAACAAAGTATTAGTTGAAGGGTGTCCACACTTATGCAACCAGGTATTTGTAAGGTTTTTATTTTCCCCCCTCAAAGATTTCAGTTTGTTTTTCAATTTAATTGTTTACATTATAGGTCACATTTAACGTGGAAAAAGTTCTGACATGATTGTTTCTTTTTTTTAATCATAAAAACCTGGCATTTTAACAGGGGTGTGTAGACTTATGTAGTAATATATACATTACTTATTATTCCCTTTTCACTGTAAAATGCAGTGTAAAATGCTAATTACGGAGATCTTGTTTGAGATCTTGTTTATCCTTATAATTAATCCATATATTTTTCTAACTGCACATTTTAAAGATGTTTTGGTCGTTGTAGCTTTTACGGTTAATGCTCTACAGGTGGCAGCAAAAGCAAATATTATAAAATGGAAATCCAATGTTCTGCAATGCAAGCACTCCTAATAAATATGAAGCAATGTTGTGCTGTGTTTTAAGCAGTCTCACTTTATTTCCTAACTATCCAGCATTTTAGGGACTTTGGGCATAATTTGGGGCGTTATCTTTTCAGTGTCTGTTTTGATATTCTAATGCGTAAATGCGCGTGGACCTCTGGGACTTCTGGCGTCAACGAGATTCCGTTCTCAACGCTGATCAACTAGAGCGCTATTTTGTGAATTACCTACTAGCGGGAACTTAAGACATCAACACCTTAACTGTACACAACATTGAGACTGTAGGTGGAACGTGGGCGTTACGTTTTCATAAAAGTCGGACTTGAATGGCAAATTGTGTTGAGTACGCCCTGATGATCATGACTAACGAGGTTTGCTGCGAGATGAACCCTGCCGGTGTTTCGGAGCTTGACTACAGTCATTATCCCCCGGTGAAAGGCAGAGGCCATGTGCGGCCAGGTTTCCTCACTCTGTTGGCGGTGATGGTCTCTTTAACGTTGTCTTGTGTTGCACTAATGCTCAACGCGCATCAACAGAAAGCTGCGAACAACCAGGTGAGCTTCTCTACTAACATCGCATAATACATTCGGGAAGGTGGCTGGAATAGACGGAACTATCCAGTACATCAAGCAATTACAGAGACAACATTTGAACATGCTTTATTTGTTTTTTATTTTTAGCACGTGTCAGGTGGAGCAGAAACTACGGGTAAAACATGGTATTAATTAATATTCCCGTAATCAGTGTTCATCATACTGATGTTTTTGTTTGCATCATAAATAAATCATCATTACTTAAATGTTTTATAGGTGTACAGCAACAGAAGCAACATGCTGCAACAATCCCAAGTGCACATCTGACAGGTATGTTATACATTATTATATAAATAATAGTAATAGTACTTTAGCATGGAGGTCCATAAAACATATGTCTCCTGTTCCCCCTTCTAGCGCTACGTTCATTCAATAATTCAGAACGTGAATATCTGGAATGGGAGGATCAGCTTGGGCACGTCCACCTCAATGACTTTAAGTATCACGATGGTGATCTCATCATCCCCCGTGATGGCACTTACAAAGTCTACCTCCAGATCACTTTCAGGAGGCCCGGTAACTTCCGGTGTGCGACAGATGTGTTTGTCCTTACCCAGAAGGTGCTGCTGTACGCGGTGAACTACCCGGTCAACGTAGACCTTCTGACAGCATCAGATATAGTGTACTGCATGTCAGAGACAGACAACATGCCGTACTGGGAAAAGTCTCCCAACACATCTGGAGTGTTTCAACTAAATGCTGGAGACAAGCTCAGAGTGAAGAACGGAAACAGGTTTCATGAGCTGATGCTTTTGAAGGAAGACAAGACATTTTTTGGAGCGCATCTCATTTGACATTCTACAGAACAACTACAGGTGCATGGATAATAATGGATTTCACCTTTGTATATATGTGATTGTTTCTGATTGTTTTTTATTGACTATATCATGACTTGTCATCTGTTTCAACAGATACATGATGATGGCATAACTTACTACCCTTATGATAGTATAACTACCACCAGGTCCACTGTATTTATTTACATACATGGGGAGCTAGAGCTCAAAAGGATTTGATAATGTGTGAGAGCACTTGAAAAGGAACATTGTTAGCCTCTCAAAGTGTGGCCATAAGTAACGTAATTTTATTTGGTTAAAACCGTGAAAAGACGGGCCAATTCTAATACTGTTTCCAGATCAACTTTTTTTGCTAGGAACCCTAACCCAACCCTTGTTTTGCTAGGAACCCTAACCCAACCCTTGTTTTGCTAGGAACCCTAACCCTTGTTTTGCTAGGAACCCTAACCCTTGTTTTGCTAGGAACCCTAACCCTTGTTTTGCTAGGAACCCTAACTCTTCAGGTTGACATAAACAATACAACTTGATGATGATATAATAAAAGGAGAGGCTCTACTACTCAAATGTTGTACATTTTATTCTGCAATTTTTAATTGTGAAATAAACCTATATATTAAAAATTCAAAATTGACTTTACTGGAAAAATGTTGATCCTCTGAGTAAGTACTTGGTGAGTCTGTTATAGGTGTCTACCAATTTTGCACTCCAATATGTCCATCATTCTGTACAAAACTGTTAAAGCTCTTATTTGGAATTAGCCCAGTCATGCCAATTTTTTTTTATTGGATTTAGGTCAGGGCTCTGATAGGGCCAACCAAGGAAATGTACCTTTTTTTTTATCTTCGCCAGTACACTAGCTTTGGCAAGGATTGTCATTGTAAAAGATGAACTTTAGTTCCAGTTTCAGCTTTTTTGCAGAGGTCAGCAGTTTTTCCTCAAATAATTTTTCTGAACATTGCTTCATGCTGTTTTTTTGTTCTTTTTGATAATGGATTTAATCTTACTTGAGGAACAGCTTACTTTTTCACACTCTACCATGCCAGCTGGAGATTTGGATCTGGAGAAGTGCTTTAAATACTGTTGTCTCTTTGAATAGTCTTGGCCATAAAAGCCTGAAGCTCTCACCAGATGTAATTGCCCTTTAAATAACCTCTCTGTTCTCCCACTTCCTCCATTGTCTACCCTCTTCAGAGGGTCAGCGTGAAGTGGGCAGGTTTTGGGAGTGACTTTCAAATAATTACCTCAACCTCGCTTGAAGGGATATTCAAAATATTTTTAGACCCGTCTCATGATGTTTCTATGACTCATAACTCAAGACCTCTGCTCTACACACTTGCTTGCAATTTCCTCCATGGTCAATAGTGACTGTTGAAACTGATGGTGAGTCCCACACACTGGATATGGGTTTAATGAACGCATCACCCTCGGAACACCAGTGACTGATGGTCCAATTTAAGTGACTGATACAGAAATGCACATGTCCCTCCAGTTGTAATGTAAAATGAGAAACATGTAACATTTCATTTAAGGGGTGTTCTGTATATGTCAAATCTCAAAATTTGAACACAAATCCATGTTTTATAACTGTCCAATCATTGGTGCAAACTAAAGAATAACATGGTGCATTATTACATTCCCCATGGCTCATGGAGACTATCATTGTGCACTTGCTGGGAGGGACCACTGTAGGATTTAATTTCCCTTGCACCTGGAACATTTCCATTCGCTTAGCAATCAGCCTTTGTGCAAATGGCAGAGGCACGCATGACTCTGAAAATAAAGATTGGGGTATAGGGAGGAGGGGTTCATTTGAATGTAGCATGTCCAGCATGTTGTGGGTTAAATAACCCTGTGTTGTTCCCAAGTGGTCTGTGGGTGCTGACGTTAGCTACATGGGACCACTTGGGAACAACGCAGGGTTATTCCCAAGTGGTCTGTGGGTGCTGACGTTAGCTACATGGGACCACTTGGGAACAACGCAGGGTTATTCCCAAGTGGTCTGTGGGTGCTGACGTTAGCTACATGGGACCACTTGGGAACAACGCAGGGTTATTCC
>JACXGK010010383.1:0-18054 GCA_016801125.1 Novumbra hubbsi | reverse complement strand
ATGGGGGTGCAGGGCCAGCTCTTCTGCTGGGGTAAATGATGGGGGTGCAGGGCCAGCTCTTCTGCTGGGGTATATAATAGGCTGCAGAGCCAGTTCTTCTGCTGGGGTATATTATTGGGGTGCAGGGCCAACTCTTCTGCTGGGGTTTATTATTGGGGTGCAGGGCCAACTCTTCTGCTGGGGTATATTATGGGGGTGCAGGGCTAGCTCTTCTGCTGGGGTATATAATAGGCTGCAGGGCCAGTTCTTCTGCTGGGGTATATTATGGGGGTGCAGGGCCAGCTCTTCTGCTGGGGTATATTAGGGGGGTGCAGGGCCACCACATGTTTTTTATTGTTCAGCATTTTTTTCGGTTGCTGTTAGAAACAGACAAACACATCATTCAACAGTGTCTTTATAAAAGACTTACTATACTATAAGTAGTAATGATTACCAATTTGTAGAACATTCTTGTATTTCACTTGTACTTGTTCCCATGTTCTAATGGGTCCTGTGGTGGCTCTGACATTAGAGATGACCAAAGTAACTATGAAATTGTTAAAATACGAAAATATAATAATGTAATACAGGATAAAAACATTGAACATGGTCAACACTTACTGACTAATTTAGTGTGAATTTAAGTGTAACTTTTGTCCCAGTACAGAAGAGATGTTTTGTTTGTTTTAATCAATATGCCCCATTGACAGAAAATGTAAAAAACAAGAGGGTTGAATTTCTACCCACAAAAAGTGCTAACGCATGTGAGGTTTTTGGTTTGTGTCACAGAGGAAACATCTAATCATTACACCTTCTTGCTCTGTTTCCTGTCAGTTTCCATTGTTACAGCCATCTTCCACAGGGGCAGCTACCTGATTGGTTACAGTACAGGTGAGATATTGGTCACTGGCAGTTATGTTTTCATATATTCCGTCTAGTGGTGAGTTGGATTGGGGCTTTGGCTGGGCTGGGTGGGGTTTGGGTTGTGGGGATACTGGCTTAGTCAACGGTTTAGATGAGATCTGTAACAACAAGGAAGCAGTATTTATTCTTAGATTATTTGCAAACATCCCCTTGTTAATAATGTACCACATCTGGGACCCAAAGAATAATGTAAACTATAAAAATACTCTTCAAGTTGTTTCAATATAACAGCAACGTAAATGAGAGGGTATCAAGTGTTTTTCTGCTTTACCTGGATCTCTGGTTGTTCTTCTTTCTTTAGTTGTATGGATGGAGAGACACCTACAATTTGAAGGGTATTTATTAAAACATCTTTTTCATTATTATTGGTTTTCAGATATTCAGCTCTGAATCTTACAGAGTGATTAAATACTGAAGGAAAAAAGAGTGGCTGATCGAAAAATAAACTTTAGCTTATGTCTGTAGTTCCTAGGGGGAATTAATGAGGTGAATCACATGTGGGGCCCTGCTCTGTCTGTGTGTGATGAAGAGGGGCTTGTCCCCTCCCCATTCCAGGTTCAGTTCATTTTGAGTGTTTGAGTGTTTAAGTGCTAATCCATTAGAGTCATATCTGCTCCTTGAAAACAGATGAAGACATATTCTAAAGATGGGTTTTAGTAGGTTATCAACAAACGTTTCCAAAAAACAACTATCAATTGTCTTGGGCCAAAGAAATATGAAACACTGTTTTTGCAAAACAAAAAATAATTTGTCCACATCATGACAATCAGTTTAGAAATAATGTTTTTTTCAAACAGCATGAACTACATTAAGAATCAGTCTTAGTAGTACAGATGCAACCACAATCAACAACTTTGTGTTTGCTTACATCTGTTATGGCTTGTTTCAGGGAAAAGAAGAAGCTGCCTTATCGTTTTTGACATCAGAGGGGTTTAGTGTTTCTTTAAGATGGGGCCTACTCTGGCCATCTTGAAGGGATTCAGTACTTTCAAGACATGGCTGAGGTTACAGGAAGAATAACCATCATGACACTTGACTGTGGACTACCACACAACTTCCTATACACCTATACGCACCTGATGTACTACATATCTGCAGTAATGCTCAGGAGGGAATTACTTATGCCTGTAGATGTCCTACTTGGAATAACGTGTTTCTACTGTAATCTATTCTAGGTATCATAAAACCACACAGAAATGATTTGTATGATTGTGCGATGGTCATGTTGGGAATCTTACCTTTACAACCACGTTTTAATAGCATGAATATTGTTATAACCTTAATGACAAACACAGCAGAGTGGATTTGTAAACATAAATCCAGAGCCCCTCCAGGAAACTGTTTCTATGACTTGATATGACGTCTCTAGAGAAAAGTGGAGCATAGGTTTTTCTGTACAAAGATACTAGTTTCCTTTCTTTTGGTGTGTCAGTTCAACATTAATAGGTTTAAACATGTTCGCTTAAATAGGTTACCACATCACACCATCAAAAGAACCCTAGTAGCATTAACCATATCTGAAATAAATTAGCTGTAATGACCGTGAAAGACAGTTGAAGTAAGACATTCACATATTTATGGTAAAGTATTTAAAAGACCCAGGATCAATACTGGCTCTAGCCTTTTGGGGGCCCTTAGCAAAATGTAACTTGGGGCCCCCTCTTCCCCCCCCGCTTATGCCTGGAGCCGGCCCTGGCCAGGATACAGCCCCTCAGTACAGACTGACCACAACCCTTCAGGTGACTTATTCATTGATATAGGGATCTAAAATTGTCAATTTTGGTTGATATTGTAAAATATTCGGAAGCAATAATGCAGATTACTTGTATATTGTTACATGTTCAAACAATATTTATTTTTTTTGGTTCTGAACCCCTGGTGATGTCCATGTGTGACATAATCAGCCTTACATTATGTTTAACAATGTGACATGAACTGTGCATATTGTGGGACACGGTGTGAGTGGAGTATTCACATGTTGTGTGCTTGTTCTGTGAGGTTTACAAAAACAGAAAACAACTATATTTCAACAGTGACTAAGGCACGGTATGAAATGACACATTTTCCCTATGCTCTACTTTATCCACCACATCCTATAGAACAGTAGGTTCAGAAAAGGCCTGTGAATGTATGACTGCGTTCTGGCCAGTATAATGTGGCTTTACAGCCAGTCCAACATATAGTTTAACATGATACCACCAGTGTGTTGGGCAGAGCAAGGTAACACACATGAATGTCCCAGTAAAAAGGCCAAAGAAACATCATAGATTCTATTGCAGCATAGAATTAGAATTTGGTTTCTTCACAGGTTGTAGGAATGAGAGTCATAGCAACCGAACAACATTGAATATTACACAATACATCACAATACTGTCGGAAGACTACATACCTGCTACAGCTGTTTTTTCAATAATATGTTATTCATCATAGCAGTCAGATAACCATTGGACGATTCCTATATATGGAAATCAAATGCTATTATTTAGTTTAAAACAAGGTTTTTCTCCACTTTCTTCTGTGAGTATATTCAGTCTATTCTGCTATATTACAACAAAAGGGACAGAGACAAATCTATCTATCATGGAGTGGTAAGATGCCACCATGTTTTATAACTAAAACTGATCTAAATGTGACTGTCTAGATTCTTACTGATTAAAATAGTTTAAACTGGTTAAAAACTAACAGGGCATCTGTCTTTGGCAGAAAAGAACAATAACAAAATGTGTGGTCCTCCAAAAGGGGGGAGGTGCCTGTCCATTTAACCGTTAAACATGGCAAGGACTGGCTAATGCAGGAAGACTCTTCCTTAATGAGTGAGTAAATGTTTGAAAGTGTTCTTGTACATTCTTCATTCCTTGATAGAAGTCTAACTCCATTTGGCATTTACTTTAAGGTGTCAGGAATAGGCGGCAAGGATAGATCCAAATAAGCTGTGCCCGTCTGAACTGGTAAGAACTATTGCTATTGACTTGGTTAAATGTCCATTCCTATTAATGTTAAAACAGAGTTGTGTTGATTCACAGACCTGGGACACACAGAGGCGTCACCACCTGGAGAAAATGGAAAAGGAGCTCCACAATGAACTGCTTGTTGAGAATCGCCTCTCTATGTTGTTCAATGAGAAGTTATGAAAACATCCAACATTTCTATCTAAGATGGATTTACAAAACAGAGGTTGAATAACTGTATGTCATGTACTCTCTCTCTCTCTCTCTTTCTCTCTCGCTCTTTCTTTCAGATCACTCTGGATGGGATGGAGCTGTTAAAGGAGAAGTGTAGATATTCATTAAAGGAAGAAATACAAAACATCCTCATGCCTGCCAACACTGGATGTGTTACCATCACGTTCTTCCAAAGGGCCCAGGATCTTGTCCCTGGCATGTCAACATTATGTGAAATTGGATTGTGATGCTGCACTGTTCATCCCCAGGGACATTGTTCTTGAGGGAGTTTGTGATATGGACCATGAGACCAGACCTCCTCCTGGCTCCCCAAGATTCCCAGGCTCATTGTTGTTCTGGTCCAAACCAACCCCTGCATCCTCTTCAAAGTGTTCCGTAGGCGAAACGGGAAGGCCCTTTCTAAGAAAGCCATTGAACGATGAGGTTGAAAAGATTCCTGACAAAGCTGCCATGGGTCCAGGATACAGAGGAGGAGTTAGGCACCGTCCTCCTAAAAGACTCTGAGTTCAACAACGTGGTAACAAGCGTCATCCAGGAACAGCAGTATCGATGGGATGGACAGACTTTTTTTGCTTGGCTTGTGGGGTTGGACATCGCCGTGCAAATCCAGATGTGTGGAAATCAGGAACAGGAGAGGACATTTTAATCACTGGCAGCACCATCCAAAGGATTAGAGGCACCTCTGCCCCTGTCCCAGCCACTGCACCTCTGCCCCTGTCCCAGCCACTGTACTCTACCTCAACTAGGCCACTCCATCCAGTAAGGAACCAGAATATATTTACCTACATATATTTACCACAGAATTAAAAACAAACATTAACTGCATAATTCAAATTTTAAAGAACTTTTACATTTCAATGTACTATGACTATATGAAAATGGACAGTATTATTAATAAGAAAACATTTATATGCATGTATGTTTAATTTTTTTTTACTTTAAAACAAATTGAATAAATAAAAGCAAGAAGGTTCAAGAAGAAGAAGGATCAGCCATAGTCAAAGTCATATTACAAAAAACTATGCACAGATTAAAAAACGAACTCATTATCTCACCTTTAGGGATGATTATTAGCAGAATTAACAGGTAATTGTGTGCTGGAGCCATTTTGAACATTTCCACGTTAAGTCATTTTTGTCTTGACTGGCTGTTGGTATTGCCACTTCCCATTTCAGAGTTTAAGGCAGTCAGGTCTCCAGAGGGGTATACTACGAAGCCAGGTAACTGGTTTATCAAGGTAACTTCAGGAGTAATTTAGTGAAGTCGGGTGTAACTTGTGGTAATTGTGTGCTGGAGCCATGTTGAACATTTCCATGTTAAGTCATTTTTGTCATGATAGATTTAAGCTCAGGGAAACGCAGCCTACGTATGTTTAGGTCCCTAAAATAGAGCGACATCACTTCCTGTTATTGTTTCAGTCTGGCAGCTGAGGGGTATTCTACGAAGAGATGTAACTGGCTTATCGGGGTAACTTCAGGAGTCATTTAACATCGGTTGTAACTTCCCGATTAACACGTTCTACGAAAGGTGAATACGTTTTACCCGAGGTATGCTGTCATGGCAATATACGCTGCGTTTCTAAACTGCTCCGAGCAGGTTATCTTTGTAGTTTCAC
This sequence comes from Novumbra hubbsi, assembly GCA_016801125.1. Lineage (NCBI taxonomy): Eukaryota > Metazoa > Chordata > Actinopteri > Esociformes > Umbridae > Novumbra > Novumbra hubbsi. The sequence continues at coordinate 12,354 of JACXGK010010383.1, read as the reverse complement.
TATGAAGGGACTGCCCCTCCGCCCACAATTTTTTCGGGGGAAAATGCCAGCAGATTTGGAAGACCCAATTCATCCCACGTGTCTGTACTATTTATTACTGGGATTGCAGCTGAAACGATAGTTAAAATGAAGTTACTCTTCAAACAATAGCATTACATTCATACAGGGAGCTCTACAGCCTAGGTGCCTTAGGGAGTAGATCTTAATTCACTAACAGGTCAATTTCAGAGATGCAGCCCATGTGTAGGCTATTATTTAATTATACTACTAACCGGAAATCCTAATAGTTTTCACATATTTAGATGGACTGTTTTGCATGTCATTCCATGTCAATCATATTTAACATGAAAGTAAAGTGCGTAGGACAAAATAGAGAACATATTACAAGAACACTTCTTACAAATGTACTCAGTCGTCGCTGCGTTAAGCCTCCCTGGCTTCGTTGGCTGTCACAGTGTTCAATTTAGCCGTTAACTTTTCTTTTAACTCCTCATATTCTGTCATTGTCAAGGTGCATTCTTCTGGGGGAAAATACGGAGCCCGAGCCATTACGCAAAATACCGTTTTCTGCGAACGCGCACAAACTCCAAATTAGTTAACCCTGAGTGAACTAACAAACATCTTACCGTCATAGTACCGTCTAAAACCAATGTAAAGAATGAGAGTTTGTCAACCCCGAGTTTCTTTAATAACCCTGAGTTACATCTGAGTAGGTTGATCTCCCTTCGTAGTATACCCCTCTAGAGAGCAACAATTGTTTAGACAGAGAAATCAATTTAAGGTCAGTAGGGGTCATAAAATGATTTATGTGGTATAAAGACGTCTGTGGGTATAAAATAACTGTAAGTTGTCTTCTTTTTTAAAAAGGATTTAAAGAGCATCACCATGGATGACACATCTCAAAGAACTGTTGTATGAGTATGTTTATTCTGTCATTGAGGAGTCCAGCCCTGAGGTCAGTTATTATGGAGTCCAGCCCTGAGGTCAGTTATTATGGAGTCCAGCCCTGAGGTCAACCATTGAGGAGTCCAACCCTGAGGTCAGTTATTATGGAGTCCAGTCCTGAGGCCAGTTAATATGGAGTCCAGCCCTGAGGTCAGTTATTATTGTGTCCAGCCAAGAGGTCAGTCATTGAGGTGGTTCTTTTACTTATAGCATTTTATTAATGCTGATCCTTTGCTTTCCATTAGTCTGTTTTAGTGATTGTCTCAAGTTGTTGTGGGACTTCAAGAATTAGAATAACTTAGAATTTAAAATATTTCCCACAGACTGAGCAAACAATCTTTCCTTTGTGAGTCACTTTGGAGTCTTTTGTTGTTTTCATGAAGTATCCCGATGAACCTTGTAGCGAACTATTTGGCATTAGTTAGTGGAATTGGGTTTTGTTGTTTCAGTGGAATCTCGGATTCTCATAAACCATTCTTGTTTAACCAGCATTCCTGTCTGTGCGCATGCTTCCCTTCAACACTCATACGATTACAGCGGGTGCGCTTTACTAATGAAAAAAGATCAAAAATAGACCATTCATTGACAGTGCGCCTTATAATCTAGTGCACCCTATATTGCAAAAAATACGGTACATTGGCTCCTTCCAGCATGACATGAACAGGTGTTCAGAAATACCCACTTCAGTGGTCGTCTTTTCCACAAACCAAGATTGTGGCTTTTATCATTTCAAAACCCAGGCTTTTATCATTTCAAAACCATAACTCCATTTATCAAAAAGCACACCCATATCCCAAAACTATAAACACTATTCCGCTGTTTTGACACATGATTCAGATATGTGGAACTGTCACTGCAAAACTGTAAACACAAATCCCTTAATTTCTTATTACCTACACCATGTGCTCCTTAAGAAAGTACTAACATTACATTTTGTTCACTCAAGTCATCAGAGCTTGAGCACAATTAGCACACATTTACCCAGGTGGAAACATTAAATTGATCACACACCAATCAGAACCTTCAATAGACAGATACAATTTAGTTTCAGAACAATGGATCCAGAGAGATATGAAGGAAGATGGTCTGCAATTTGTGCCCTTTTGAACTGTGTTTCAGGGTAGTCATTTACTCTACACGTTTCATGTGTTTTTGCAGAGAATCTTTGAGAATCTTTGTTCCACATGAGATCCTTTTTGAGGCTGATTTAACTTGGCCAAAAGAAGGGGGAATATAATTGGCCATCGGGCTATTGTGAATGGCCAACCAGGAGGGAACATCACTATGTGCACGGCCCTCAGCCAATGAGGAGTACTCCTCCGCCACACCATTCTTGAACCATGTAACACTAAGCTCCTCATTGGTTTCCTTGATGGTCTAAGAGAGTGTGTGTTCCAGAGGGAGCCGGCACATCCAGAGCAGCCTCGCCATCTTTCTGCCTGCAGCATCCCTTTCTAAACCCGATAGAGAACCTCACATTCGTGTTCACCTCCTCCAGGCCATAGAAGAAGCCTGCGTAGACATTTCAGTTCATTCGAAGAAGGGGCATGCAAGAGAATTTGGTCTTGTTAGTGACTTAGATTAGGCTTTATAGACTCTGGCCCATATGAATTTATAAATGATCATTTGTATTCTTAAACACACCCAGCACAGCCAAATGAGGTCAGGTCACCCCCTTAAGCCTGGTTTCTCTCATACACATTTTAAGAACCCCAGCCGCTGTTGCCGTGGTGAGCAGCACCCAGGCGGAGGATGCATAAATGTGTGTGTGTGTGTGTGTGTGTGTGTGTGTGTGTGTGCGAGTCAAGATGTGCAGAAAGACAAACTTCTATACTGCTCAAACTAGTCCAAAGAATATATTCTGCACAAAACATATCATGGCATCCTGACACTTATGTGCTTCATAGAAACACACACCGACACACAATTTTCTTTCTGTGACAGGTTTCCTGTTATAAATACAGTTAAAAAAATAAAATGTTCTTTCATTAAAATGCGTATGTGATTAGAATTTAAAGGGTAAATTGGACCTGGAACAGTAGAGATGTTTTGTTTGTTTTAATCAATATGCCCCCCATGACAGAAAATGTTAAACAAAAGTGTAAATCAAAAAGAATAAAACAAATGGATTGATTGTTTAGTTTGTAAAGAATTTTTTTTGGGCAATTATAATGTTTAATGAAAAATTATATTTACAAGTAAATAAAATTATATCTGTAAGTAAACCTGAATGTGTAAGGGTTGAAGCACTTGATTACACTAAATATGGATTAAATTAAATTAATGTAGTAAAGATACTTTCAAATATGAATTTTGGCCCAGGAACATTATTGCTGTTCCTTACAGTTGAACATAACAAGATGGTTGAATTTGTACCCACAGGATATGCTGGGAGGAATAGGTGCTGGTTGTATTTTTGTCAGCTGCTTCAGAACTCTCCTTCTCCCAACCATCTCCTCCTCCACCTCCTCCTATTACCGAGATACTTGCAGACACTGTGTTCTATTAAGACCATCTCTCCAGATGCCATCCGTGCAACAATCTTTCGCAATATTCTAACAAATTTTAATTTTCAATTGTGGTGTATGTCACGTTACTATCGTGGACGGGCCCTCCTCTGATCGCATTGCGACCAGGCGTTCGACGTCGCCGGCCTTTTAGTCACCATCGTGTGTGTTTTGTCCTGTTTTCCCCATGTCCTGTGAACGCATCCCTCCCTGATTCCTTACAGGTGCTACCTGTTAACTAGGTATATAAGCCCTTGTGTGTCTAGTCTCTGTGTCTGTGATTTTTACTTGTTTTGTGTGTAAGGAAGTACTGTGTTCCAGGGCTGTAGTACAGCCCTTTCTACGAGTACTTTCCCTTTGTGTTTGAACGGGCCCAGTGAATGTCTCTTGTGTTTTACCTACGCGTTTGTTACGCTAGTGTGGAATATTTTTAGTAAAGAGTGTGTGCTATTATAAACAAACTGGGCCTGTGGGGGTAAACTCAGAGAGGGCAAGCCTGTGGGGTGATAAAATGTTAATTAGTACATTCCAGAGTAGGACCATAAGTCAAGAGATCAAGGGGGAATAGGGGGACCTGGTTTATTGTCTGTTGGCTTGATGCGGACAGGGAACACAGGAGGGGAAGTCTAAACACAATTTAGGTGATATTTCCGGGCAGACCTCCTGGCGCCAGCCCCCCCCCCCCCCTTCAACTGTCTTCTTCGTCTGCCTCCGATGTCACTAGATGGCCCCACGGACAGTGAGGGGGTCTGCAAGAAGGGACACGCCCACCCAGGAAGCACACTCAACCAATTCTATCCAATGACTGAGGGGTGGGAGGGGCTGTACATAAGCTGGGTCCAGGTGAAAGAGAGTCAGATCTGTTTCTGCTGTATGGCGGAGACTGATCTCCGGATAACTATCTGTAATAAAGGTGTTTACTTTGGAAAGACTTCGACTGTGTGGACATTCTCTGATTCGGACTCGGGGGAAGTAGATTTGAATTCTACACTAGGCTGAAAGAGAACAAGGACTGTAATAGACGGAAGCCTTGTTACGTACCTCCCTGCACCTTGGTCCTCCTTCATACACAGCCTGACAGTAAATCTCTCAACTGGGGTCTGTTCTTCGAACGTCGCTAACTACAACCGAGATCAAATGACACATCCAAGATCAAATAATCGCACTAACTATGATCCGGCTAATTCGGTTCTTCTAACACACCGGTTGGTGATGATTAGTATAGTATAGTATATATAATTGCGCGTTCATGCGTTGGTTGAAAAGGGGGTATGTATCGATAGTAGAAACATTGATCAGCAACGCTGCAATTGGCTGCTCACCATGGCCAAAGAGCGGACACAGTATTTTTTGCAAGAGCTATTGCTGGAATGTTACGCAGAATTTTTAAAGTTAATTAAAACACCGGGCAACACCTCAAAGTTGGCAAATCCAAGGAGAGAGTGCTGGCAAAATGTCGCAGATATCAATGCAGACATGCTCGATGTTCTTATAACTTATTGCATTATTATATTTTACTATTTCATCATTACTTTGTTCATCTTTAATGTCAGAGCCATCACAGGACCCATTAGAACACGGAAACAAGTAAAAGTGAAATGCATAGCCTCTGTCTCCAAACAGGATCCAGTCATAATCACCTGTATAATGGAATAATTAAGTTATGTCAGGCCCAGCATAAGTATGTTACACTGTGACCTTGAGGCGTACATTTTCCCTTACCACGTTCAAATAATGTGCATCAATGTGACTCTCTGAAAATTATTGCGTCATTCACAGATCCAGGCCATTTTGCCTCCACATTTGTGATATGGCACGTACACACCATCACACATCATCTACGAGAGTATAGTCATTCAATGGTATATCTTTTTTGAAACGTTCCTTTTTTTAAATTGTGTTCGATGAATTACTAATCTGGAATTCTAATAGTAATTGACCTGCACATTTATACTGTGAACCCCCTTTCGGTTCACAAAATCCCCTTTATTGGGGCACGTTAGGACCTTGATGAGGATGTGTGTGCAGTCTATGGCACCTATAACATAGAAATTATGTTTCACAGCCTGGGGCGTCAAGTGGCCGATTGTGTAAATAAAAAGTGCCACTTGCAAAGAATTGCAACCCAAAAAAAAGAATTGCAGGGCATTACACACAGTTTGTGCCGTGGTTAAAGCCCAAATTCGAGTTGAACATTTAACATGTGGTTCCAACAAGTTAACTAGGTAAATTAGTCCCTCACAAGATTCCTGGATTTCACGCTACACGCAATTAATTATAAAACTGCGAATTATCCTTGCACCTTCCGCAACTAGTTGCTCTCTTAAAAACGGAAAAGCCATGGCTGTTATTGACTTTTCGTATCACCTCACCGTATAATCTTGTTTACATAAAATAAATAATTTACGGCCATTTTGCTTTAGCGGCAAATCTAGGATAAGCGTCAAAGAACTATCCAAGATCATGAAAAAATCATCAACAATCAAATCTGGCTAACTGAGTTATTGAGCTTCGAAGAACGGACCCCTGTACTATAATGCTTTATTAAATACTTGAATTTTGTTAACAGTAGTGAATGCTTAGAATTTGAAGTAAAAAAATTTACCCAAAAACTGAATCAGATTTTCCATTGAATGAGCATGGTCTCTCAGATCACCTAGCAACACTTTCTGTATATTCATTTACCATGACACATCAGCTACTCGTGAACTTGGTTCCAGAAGTTAACAGCTATTGGACAGTACGAAGAGAGATGCTCTACTGTTTCGGACTCCTCCTGACAGTGTCGACACAATGCAGACTGTTCAATCCCCCATATGCATCTTCTTTGTTGCCAGAATTCTAAATAACAACTTATATTGAAAAAACTGAAAAGACACATCAAATGTTGTCTTATATACAGCACCATACACCTTATGCCATGGAGGTGGAACATCAAACATATCGCCCCAGATGTTTAAAATTTTATGTGGTTTTGCAGTCAAACTTTTTATAGTCAGTTGGAAGAGATACATTTTAGGCATGCATGGTTTTTATTTGATGGTCGACCAGGTAGTTCCTTGTTTCTAGATGCATTTGTTATGTTTTCCATTTTTGTGGCAAGGCAACTTGATTGTATTCTTGAAGTGAACATATCTTTCAGTGTATTTGTAGTGTGTAATTATTTTCCCCTCTTTAGTAGTTATGTCTTTAACAAACATGATACCATGGGGAAAATTTTTTCTTATGAATATTGGTAATACCTTCTATTAATAGATTTGAGTAAAGCCATATTATTTGCTTGAAACTGTAACTTTAAAACTCAACTTGATCTGGGTGATCACAAGGATATGTAAATAATATTCTTAATAACTAGGTGCATATGTCAGATATATTGCATATCAAATGTTGTCTACTTACTCCAATCAGTGTACTGGTGAAGTGATATATCAAATAAGCCAATCGATGAAAGGTGTGCAAAGTGATTTCATACTCCCTTGTAAAGGTATTTTTGCGATTTCGTTTTTTAAAATACAAAAATACAGTAGTTGATTTCAAGACATGGTGTGGCTGCTCTATTTTGTAGTTAATTTTGATACACTTAAAATGTTGGTATTTGGTTTCTTATTTTAAAATACATTTTGATTTTATACATTCGATTACTCACTACATTTTTGTCAGTTGTGCAGCATCCTGGCGTTAAATGGAGCGGTTATGCTTTCCATGATGGCATGTGGGTTGAACAGGGTGTGACAGCATATTCGTACTCATACGTTAGAACACAATCTGCACTGTTCCAAGTTTGAAAATCTACAAGAACAGCCGTGCCTCCCCTCTGACCATTTTCTGCAACTGATCCTAGACACTGTGTGTGTCTATAGGGATCAGTTAACTTGTTCTAGCATGGTCTGTTATTTTATGTTGTTGATAACCTAGTTCATGAATTTGGTCGGCAGTCGCATTTTGGTCGGCAGTCGCAAAAAAAATAGATAACCGCATAACTAACAACTTTTACTCACATTCAGCACGTTTTGGGTCACGCTAACTCAAGTGATGACCTCCGTTTTTGCAGGCACCCCATCTGCCTGAGGGAGGCACTACAGAGCGCAAAGATTGGTAAAGGAAATCCCTGCATGATGACATTTTCAACTAGGCTTCATAAAATGTTGTATGCTTGAAATAAATCATTCCTCCTTCAAAATATGCTTAATGTTTGTGTGACCTATTTAGTTTCAGGTTAAATTACAAATCAAATCCAGAAAGGACCAGAGCCTCGCAAAGTTAAATGGAAGTTAGTTCAAATGTTTTTTTTATTCTTTATCATTTTCTAACATGAAATAAGACAGCAACCATTTAGCTACAACAATTAATTTAACGGATGATCAAGAACAGAGATATAAGAAAAGTGAAACCCATTCACAAATTTCAATTGTTTCAATAAAAGTCAGAAATCCAAGATTTATTTCTAGGTCCAAAATGGTGGAAGAATACAGTTAAATCAAACAATTTACGCATTAATAAGTAATCATCTTTTTAACAAATGCCACAAAAATATATATTTTTTTTTAATCGCAAAATAATTGTATCTTTTTGTAGACCAGGACAGACTACTTTTGAAAAACTTCAATTTCTGTCCAGTTGAAAAATATCTGGATCTAAAATATCCCCAAAATATCATGACTCTTGCCAAGTATACCAATAATCCAGAACCCCCTGGTTCAACAATCATGCTGGTATACTCCTGCTGTTTAACCCACATCGTCACTACAGTTAGGGGGAAAACTCCAACCATGTTGTAACTGTCAACTTCTCATATTTTTCAATGACGTTTAAGAACTTCTCTTCTTCTAAAAGGCTTGCTGTGTCAAACTGATAATGAACTTCTGTAAAAAAGAAACAAATATGCACATGTACACGCCCCCTCTCAATGTTCAATGACCCAGTGGAGGGGATCCAGCTCCAGGTCCTACTCCTCCATCCAGATGGATCATTGTGGATGGACCTACAACAAAAGGCTCAGCAGCGGTTGATGATCTGTAATGATTGTGAATGAAGTCAGTTCCACATAGTGCTTGAACTCTCAAGCACAAATTGGACCAGAGCACCTGTGTGGGAGTGAGTACCTGACTGTTATAAGTTACAGCATGCGCCAGTCCATTCCTAACCTGTGCCAACAGAGCCCCCACTGACTCTTTCGAGGTGTTGGTAAACACTTTGAAAGGCACACTTAAGTCAAGCAATGGAACCACAGAGGCAGTAGACAGCATCCCTTTCAAATAGTTTACAGCCAAGTCATAGTCAGGTGTCCATTCTAATGGCACATTTTTTGGACAAGCTCCATCATCCGCTGGAATGTCGCTGGGGCATTACTCAAGCTCATGGGCATAGACCACCCCTGGTACAGGCACCGGTGGAAAAGCCAATCTTCTCTGTGCCACCTCCACTTGCCAGTAACCGTTACAAACCCCCAATGTGCTGAACCAGGGGTGTCGTCCACCTAGGGAAGGAGGTGGGAATCCTTTACTGTGAATGCGTTGTGCCGACAATAATCCACACAAAGTCTCCATTGTTTGACCCGTTTCTTCACCAAAACCACCGGAGCGGCCCAAGGGCTGCAGCTCTCCCCGTTTGGCTGGGGGATGATCACGCTGATTATATCATTACCTTTTTGTAAAACCTCAGACAGTTCTGCTCTCTGTCTTTTGGTGACAGGAGTCCTCTAGTGAAATGGGGGGCATATGTGTGTGTGTGATGGCTGAAGAAACATGTTCCATTTTCGGAGAATGTGGTGTGAACTCTGAATTGGTAACCTCACCTAAATGAGAGTTACGTCTATTTTTGCGGGGTTAAGCGGTATTACCTTTCTTGCAGTCCAGAAAGATCTCTGGTTTCATCCACATGTTGGTTTCATGTTTCACTTCTAGTATAGAGAATGAAACTATAGAGTCACATGAAACGTATCACCCTTAATAGTAACTTCAATGCATTATACATAAAAGCCAAAAGATCCACAATCTGCAAGAAAATATTACCTGTTCTTTGCTCTTATTGTGCCACCAAGTTATGATGCAGATTAAAGCAATGAGACCCACTGAACAAATCACTGCACCAACCACTGACCCTGTGAATAGAGAAGATGACAACAGTACAAGTCAGAAATAAAAAAGGAAAAGTGCCCAGGACATGTTGGGTCAAAGAAATAACTACATACAATGACCCCTTATCCAACCATCAGTGCCTGGTGGCAGAGATTTACCTAGAAAACAAGAATACAAAGACAATAAATAATCATGACATCCTGGTTAATATAATGAATCCATCAATGAAAAAAACTTCTCACCAGCTACAGAGGTTGTAATATTCACAGAACCCATCCTGATGACATAGTCCGTTGACACCAAACACTTAAACATGGTGTCATTTTCAGGTAAACGGGGAACTGACACCGTGGAAGTTATGGTGACAGTAACAGTTCCATTGCGATGAGTGACAATGACCATGGTAGAGTTTTCCAAAGTTTTATCCCAGGTCACTATTGGAGCAGGTCGTCCCGTGGCAGAACAGGAGACAGTTAACTCAGAGGTGAGGTGATGAGTGTCATTGGTTTGTGTTAATAGGAGTGTGGGTCCATACAGCTCTGCAGAACAGAAACCATGATTCACAGGGAGCATGAACCAACAAAAGATGACAGGCATGCATGGAAAATAAAAACAAGCTTCTGTCTTTAATTAATCCTTATATTTTACCATTAACTTGAAGGCAGGCCCTGCCACTGATAGATCCAATGGGGTAAATATTAAACAGACACTTGTAGCAGCTCTCGTCTTCTCTTGTTACTCCTCTGATGATGATAGAACAGTTCTGTAATCCCGTATCTTGGAACGCCACTTTACCCTGAAAAGGTTCATTTACTTTTTTACCACTACGTTCGTTGTATGAAGCCACATTTACAGGCCCTCCTGATGCCTCTTTTTGCCAGGTGATTTGCAGGACGTCTTTGGGTTCCATGAGTCTGCAGCTGAAGTGAGCATCTCCTCCCAGGGTTACTGTGACAACCTGCTGGGTTTCTATTAGCTGAGAGAAACCTGCATGAATACAGTAACACAGGTATGATTTTAGGATGAAAAGACATTCTGGGATCAGCCCAGAACCCTCAGAGTCGATGAAGAATTGAGTGTGTCAGGTCCCCATCTAGGGACGCGCCCCCACCTCTGCGTGTGGTGAGCCGGAGTTCTAGTCATCATCGCTCGTGTAGCCCTAATTCCCTACAGGTGCAACCTGTTGGCCTGCCATATAATCCCTCCTGTGTCTTGTCCTTGTGTCCGTTATTGTTACATGTATGTGGAGAGCATTGGCACGTTTGCACTGCTTTAAATATCCAGCGGATGTGCTGGTTCTCTGTGCCTTTGTATTTTAACTATTATTTGCCTGTGTGCTACTGAGCACCCTTTTGTTTGGTTCTCCTCCTTCGGGAGGATTGCCTTTGAGTAATAAAAACACTACAACGCACCTGCGTTTTGGTCCTGCCTCACCTACGCATCACAGTGACATAAATCATGTGTTTCAGGTTGTCCTGGGCAGAGGTGGAGTGTTTAATTCCCTGTAGTACTGTACTATTTTGGAATTGAATCACTCCAGTAACATGTTGCTTACAATAATACAAACTGTGTTCTTATGGAGAACACAAAATCTCTAGGATACCATAAACATGACAGAGTGATGTAGTACTAAGAATGGTCAGAAGAGGGAGTACAGAGGCAGGAATAAAGGAATCGATAAACCGTAAGGACGTGTTTAATAGTTAAACAGAATGTTAAAAACTATACAATGTGTTGACAAGTAACAGAAAAATAAAGAACTACAGAATGTGGGCATTTGTTGATAGGAGACAAGGCTATAGCTCCTTTGTCTATGTTCACTCATCAAACACAGTCATCTATGCAGTTTATGTATGTCAAGACGCTGTTGTCTACAATATTCTCTCTGCAGTTCTCTACGCTCTACAGTGTTTTACTACAACATTCATGTTTTAGTTATATGCTATTCATAGGCTGTTCAGCTACATTAAGCTATCTATAATTGAATTCCGTTAAATTAATTACTTTATAAATTCAGTGAAAAATGCAGACTAATGCAGTCTATTACAAAGAAATTATAATTATTAACTCACCTTTAGAAATTATTATCAACAAATTGAACAGGTAGTGGTAGTGTGCTTGAGCCATTGTTAAAATGTGTTTGAATTTCCCTCACTTTTACTATACTGGATGGTGAATGAACCAATCAGATATGGCTCCTCCCAAAGAAATAAGATACAGGGCAAAACGTTACTGTCAGGGTTCCACCCTAGCCTGCCGGTTTCCGCCTCTGCTACACCCCCTGGTGGCCGTTTGGCGCAGTGCTCGTCAACGTCACAATCACACCCAGTCACCAATCACTCACTCAACGGCTCGCACCTGTCCCTCATCTGTCAATCACTGTCCCTACATAGGTTCCCTGTTCCCATTCCCCAGTGTCAGTACAAACACAGTACTACGCTAGTTTGCTAGTCGACGTATTACTTATTGACTCCCTGCGTTTCATCGCAGCCTTTAGCCTTCAAGCTTTAGTTTCCCCTCGCTATATATGTTTATATATGGTTTCTACTCCTATACCCCTGGACATTATTGAGCCCGGCTCGGTGATTGGATATCACTGCCTACCAACTCGTTTACCACGAAGAACATACTGTAGCGACCCGCACAGGCAGCTGGGGGTTCTAGGTTAAACTGTTACCTGTATGTCTGTCAAACAGCTGTCTGCCAATCCCCAGGATGCCTGGTAGGTGCGGAGGCCGTGCATCCTGGTGATTGGCAGAGAGCCTTGGTGGGGGGTTGGCCAGGGGAATAGTTGGGGTGATGAGACCAGGTTGGGTTTGGCGCTC
>JACXGK010010382.1:6266-18178 GCA_016801125.1 Novumbra hubbsi | reverse complement strand
TGTGTGTGTGTGTGTGTGTGTGTGAAGTCAATGTGAGGGCAAAACAGGGTGTTTTGGAAGACGTTCCTTCCTCCCATTATGGGTTCTGTGTGGAAGACTTGGTCTGGAACAGAAACGCCAGTCCTGGACAGAAACCAGCAATTGAACTAGTCAGGCAAACAAACTACAATCAATTACTGATCCATTATAACGAACGCACCCATGTGTGAAATATGAAATCCGGACATGGTGGTATTGTGTGTGTGTGGATTACATTGTGTGCCGGTGGGTTTGTGTGATTAAAACCAGAAGGGAGAGAGAGGATAGAGAGGAAGTTGTCTCAGATTGATTGTCTCTGTGATTAAGCACATTTATGCATTGTTGCATGGCAGTCAAAGTGAAAAATGTAACCATCTATCCACGGGTCCATCTGTGTGTCTGTGTATGTTTCAACTGAGGGAAGGGTGGATTCTGCAGCTTCCAGGCATATTGCCTAGCAGTTATAATGTCGGGCAAGTGACCGAAAGGCTGTTGGTTCAAAACCCAGACTTGACAAGACAGATAGGATGTTGAGCAAGGCAGGCAACCGAAAATGCTCCTGAAAGTCTTCCTGGCTGGGCTGGTCAGCTACCAGAACACCCCACAAACCGGGTTCAGGGGTAACACAGCACAGTTCCATGTCAGGATGGGGGGACATTCCACGTGCCCCAAAATATCTTCCAACTACACCCCAGAGCCTATAGAGGACAACAACAGGGTAAGAAGCAGAATCAAAGTACGAAAGAACACAGAAAAACATCGGCACCAATATAACCCCAGACACCTTCGTAGTCCAGACACACCTGGTTCAATAATTGTTCGGTTTCTTCAAATAACATGGCTGCCAATGAAGCCAAACGGACTGTGAATAGATCACAAAACGGAAATAAATAAATTCATGAGAAAAATAGATGAATTCATTCTAGCCCGTTTTCTTTTTTATTATTTATTCGCCTCCATGATGTGTCCATAATTACTTTGTATAATTGGAAGAAAAATGAAGATACGTTTGTTCATCAGAGACTAAACAGACAGACCAACAAACAAAACAACGTACGCTCTGAAACCCATCTCCCATGTCTACGGCCGGCAGAGATCATCTACACCCACAGGGAATATAATGACAGGAGTGTGTGCGTGTGAAAGGTACACACCTACACACACAGCTGACCGTTCAGCCTGCGGATACAGTCCCTATAGAATCTCTAATCTGCAGCCACCGGTTTAATTGCGTTCACATGCGTTACTGATTCCACCACGGTGGAAGTGAAGACCACACACCCTGGTTGTTGAACACTGTGCGGGTTTACTATTCTTCCAAATAGAAATATCCCATTATTCCTCTCCATAAACAGCGCTGATCTAAAGCTACATCACAGGCCAACGTGTCAACTGCAAACGTCAACCGAGGCTTCGTCATGAGCCAGCCGCTGCAATGCGCGGAAGCCTGCCAGCCCAGGGGGGACGTTCCCGCCGCACGGTGCCACAGACCAAACATGTACATTAGCAATCAGAGCCACGGGCTGTTCCTACCGCTGGAATCACAGGACAATGGAGAGAAAAGAAAAGCTTCTAACCCCTCAGACTGTTAAACCAAGCGCCTTGCACTGAGCTCTGCCCCTCAGGGGTTACAGGCCCAGCCTCACCCTCAGCTGGCACAGAGGCTGTAGCGCTGCCCGAGGACTCAGCCAGTAGCATTAGCAAATAGCCCCCGTTCATTTCAGTTCAATATAACATGAAACGGGAGCCAATACATGCAAGAATACAAGCATGACCTATCTACCTACCAAGCGAATCAAACAAACCTAAGAGAGGACGCTTGGCAAATAGTGTGTGCGTTCGCAAATTTGTAGGCATTCACATAGCAAAATAGAGTATTGGTTTTGTTAATCTGTCTTCACATAATAACCACTTTTAGCATATTAGTTGTACATCTGTAGATAAGGTATCAGCAACAAGGTATCAGCAACACTGAGTATATTACATTTGTTTCTTAGAATTCTTCAAAAGGACTGCATGTCATCAGGTAAAAAATAATGAATGCGTTTGAGGGCCAGTAATGTAACCTAACACTCCTTTATCTCCTCAGCAACACACTTTACCCATCTTCCATTAGAGACACACACACACACACACCTTGCTTTGAGCCAAATGTAGCTAGGGGAGCACAAACACCTTACCTTTAGCACAACACAGCTATGTGAAATCACCCACCCACACACCAACACCACACCTTCAGCATAATGTAGCTGGTGGAGTAAGAAACAGGACTTGGATAAAGGCTGGGTGGCTCATAGGATGTCTGCTTAATAATGCATGGGGTTAAAGGGTTCAGGGTTGTGTACTGGCCAGCGGTTATTAATAGTCCACCAGAACGTATCAATAATACATCGCTGACGCCTGTAATCCCACAACTCTGCGGTTTAATGCAGACAAAATAAATCCTTTGTCTCAAAAGATGTTTGTATTCTTCTCTTCTTCTACCTCTACTTTTTTAATCTCTTCTCCCCATCTCCCTCCCTCCTCCTCCTCCTCCTCCAACACCTCCTGGTAGGCTGAAGACCAAATGGAAGTGGAGGGCTGTGCTCAGAGCCAGGCGTGAGGCCGGTACATTGTGATGAATAAAAGATCGTCTTATGATAAGGCTTCTTCTCAACACGCTGGAGGCTGGTCTGCCTCCCTGCGTTTCTGTATGTCTGTCTGCTGCCTGGTCGTTGGGCTGAAATGGGCTTCTGGCTAATTAAACATATGCAAACCGCAGACACACAGGCAGGGAGTCTGAAAGCCAGTCGGAAATGCAGAAACACTCCCGGGTCAGCTGATTGGCAGTTGGGGACAAGGCCATTGGGCGGAGTGGGGAAACGCATTGGGCGGAGTGGGGAAACGCATTGGTCGGAGTGGGGAAACGCATTGGGCGGAGTGGGGAAACGCATTGGGCGGAGTGGGGAAACGCATTGGGCGGAGTGGGGAAACGCATTGGGCGGAGTGGGGAAACGCATTGGGCGGAGTGGGGAAACGCATTGGGCGGAGTGGGGAAACGCATTGGGCGGAGTGTCGGTGTATTTTTGTTTGTGTTTTGGCTAGAGAGGGATTGGACATCAGTTACATCTTATTTGGTTATATGTGTCTATTGGGTGAGAAAGAAACAGGTTGTGTGCTGCATGGTACATCTATATAAGCGTGGTAGCGATTGCTTTGATAACCGCTAGAGGACTAGTCTTGAGATACAATAAGGACTGACTGAACTGTAGAGAGCACTCAAAATAAGATTGCAATTTATTATACACGGTTACATATCAATGAATAATATTAATACATTAGACGAAGCCACACATATTGGCATGGTGATCTGCTATGAGTCGCCTGAACTTAAAGTTGTCCTCGGGATCTTGTTTTCTCACTCTGTGAAAGCGGTGAGGTAGTAATATAGTCACCATGATTAGACTAGCCCACCTCCTGCTGTTGTGCTTGTTCCAGCCTACTGAAGGACCAACTATGTTGATTACACGGATTACAGACAAAACAAAAGACAAAATGAACAAAAAAAGCCATCAGGAATAACATCAAGAAGGAAATCAAAAAACCAAGAAAGCCGTGAAAAACGATAATGGCTCAGAAGCTATCTGAAAAACAGACAGAAACAACCTGAACCCTTTCTCGGTATAACAGACAGTAACAACCCTTTCTCGGTATAACAGACAGTAACAACCCTTTCTCGGTATAACAGACAGTAACAACCCTTTCTCTGTATAACAGACAGTTACAACCCTTTCTCTGTATAACAGACAGAAACAAACCTTTCTCTGTATAACAGACAGAAACAACCTGAACAGACGAGCAGAGAGCAACAGACGGGCAGAGAGCAACAGACGGGCAGAGAGCAACAGACGGGCAGAGAGCAACAGACGGGCAGAGAGCAACAGACGGGCAGAGAGCAACAGACGGGCAGAGAGCAACAAACGGGCAGAGAGCAACAGACGGGCAGAGAGCAACAGACGGGCAGAGAGCAACAGACGGGCAGAGAGCAACAGACGGGCAGAGAGCAACAAACGGGCAGAAAGCGAGACAGGCAGAAAGCGAGACAGGCAGCTCCTTTTCAAACTGTCCTCAATGGAGGAAAGAAGAACAGTTGTTGCCATGTCGTCAGCTAACATGCATGAAGAGTCCAGTCCCTCCAGTATTCTGCCTCTCCTAACGGTGGCCCAAAGAGCTCAGCCAGACTGGGTCATTGGAGGAAGCATGTTCCCCTCAACTGAGCCAAGCCATGTAATGGCAGAACAGTCTTACAAACACAATAAACAACTCCGTCCGGATTCAAGTTAGCGATTCATCTATTATTGCAAATCATCAATAACAAACAGGGGTTGACCCTACTACTCAACTCCACTGCTGCAAAGAACTCCATCAGAATTCTGTTGCTCACCTTGTGATGAGAGGTCGTGTTTTGTTTGGTGGAGTTACTTATTTCTTTCTGAGGGGAAATATATGAAGGTTTAGCTAGTTTAGTTTTAATGGAAGTGACTATGTGGCCATGTGCGTAGAAGACGGAGGGTTGCTTGTTAGACTAAGAGATTCTGTCACAACACAACATTGGGAATATTTTCTGTGGATGGAAAAAGAATAATTTCATTTCTGTCCTCATTTCTTTTCTTCTTTAAAAACAACCACGCTTGAGTGCCCACTGACTAGCATTACACAAATGGCACCCTATGTCCTACAACGCTCAGATTGAAAGTAGCGCACTACGTAGGGAATAGGGTCCGGTTTGGGACCCTGAATCTACCATTGACCAAGGACCTTTTTGCACTTACTTGTAATTGGACGGAGCGATCCCGGAGTCCTTCTACGATGGGGCTGAACCTCTCGATGGCCCGGTGTTCCCCCGCTGTGGTGATGGCTTCAAGGACCTTCTCTAAACTAAATGGGAAAAAGGAAACGCATGACCAGCTGCACAAATGGCAAAAAGAAATGCAACACATTCATCATGGGATTGGTTTTTCTTTCCGCAGCCACTCTCTCCTGCCAACTTTATTTCTTTGTGTTGTCCGGGGAAGACCTTTCATCTGTGATTTATTTAACGTTTAGTTGTGCCTTCCGTAGCGCGCTAGACCTTGGTGGCGGCATTCATCTTGAAAAACAGCATTCCTCTGAGAAATGAAGAACACTTCCCAGGGGGACCGTTATTCATGTCATATTGACTGGTTAGCGGATGATGCGTTCATGTCAAAGTGTGTTATTTTGGGGGAGAAAGAGCGTGAAAACATCTACAGCGCTGGCCGGCAGAAAGGCATTACACGAGGAAGAGCGAGTCACATCCACGACACCTCCTCCACCAGACACAACCGTGTTGAATGGAGTCCTGACGGCGTGGGAGGGACTGCAGCCTAAAGACCCAGTAGACTCCAACCAATGAACAGTTTAACCTCCGAATTCAGTTTAATCATCCAACGCTCGTGCAGCAGGGGGATGAGTCTCATCGTTAGTTCAAAGATATGAGGATGAGTGGGAGAGACGGACGAGTGGACAAAGAGACAGAGAGAGATAGAGATGGAAGGACACAAGTGGACGGGAAAGCCGAGGGCACACGGATATGGACAGAGGGGATGATGGAGATTAGCAGAGAGAGAGCGATGAAAGGTGGAAGAGTAAACGGCAACTGTGTAACTGAAGGAGCCATGTCAGGTGAGGGCCGAGTGAAGCGGGACGCATGGACGTACGTGTTCTCCTCGCCCACAATGCAGATGGCGGAGA
This sequence comes from Novumbra hubbsi, assembly GCA_016801125.1. Classification (NCBI taxonomy): domain Eukaryota; kingdom Metazoa; phylum Chordata; class Actinopteri; order Esociformes; family Umbridae; genus Novumbra; species Novumbra hubbsi. Next base: position 12,409 of record JACXGK010010382.1, on the reverse strand, counting down.
GCAGCTTGACCACGTCGGTCATCATGGAGGGGTGGGCGGGGTCTACGGCTTGAGCCAGCAGGGTGAGGCTCTTCTCCTCGCAAAGGATCCGCTCCAGGCCGTACTGAAACCACAGATTACACCTTTAAGATACACACAAAACCTGTGTTTCACGGTTCTCTCCCTGAAGAGCCAGTCACCCCCCCCATCTACCCCAGGCTGCTGCTGTGATGTGCTCCTAGAAAGCTACACAGGGAAGATAACTGTTAAAAAAAACACAACAAACAAGAGGGAACATTCCTGTAACAAAATCATTATGTGTTATTTCCCAACGGCCTCTGTGAAAAGTGACAATTAGTACAACAAACTAGATTGAAACAGGTTAGAGGATTGGTAATAAAATGGGAACTATGCTCGTCTTTCTCCATGTTGTTGTTTGATCTAAGCATTCCTTCTACAACAGGAACATCGGGCGTGGGGGGTATTGGCAAGTATCTTGTGATAAAATATATATCATGGAACATATGCTACAATTCAATACGATTCATCACAATACCACAACTAAATCACGATTCTTACTTAAGAGTTAATAATCAGAGAAGATTAGGCGGTATCTTCAAAGAACAACCCGTAACTAATCCCTGTTACCAGAATGACTTAACTTAAACTTGAATATTAAGGATTGACCTTCAGGACACTTCAACCAGTGAACGCAAATACTGTTTGGAAACATCTGCCGCAAATGAATTACTTCTGAGTGTCAAGTTCGCTGTTGAAAAAAAGTAGCTGGTCAACATGCTATTATGCGAGTGCACTTCTCTGTGCAGTCACAATATGGACTCTAGAGATCAGAGTATGCACACAATGTTGTGAAAAAGTGCAATTAGACACTAAATGGCATGGGCACCACACTACCAAATATAACAAGTGCTAACATGTCCCGGACATCAGTAACACCTTGTTGTGATCAGTCATGAAGGTCAGGGGTCAGAACACGCAGCCAGGGTGAGTAAGGACCACAGAGCATGGAGGCGTGTCTGCATGTGTGAGAGAGAGGAAGACAGTGAGACTTCAATTAAGAGACACCAGGGGAAAACCCACCTTCACAACGTCCTAGTTAGGAGAGTGACAGCGTGTGAGCCTATCGTCTCGTGTTAGAAACGTTTGTTCCCGTACACAAGCACACTCAACCTAAGGGCCAGCACGACCTTGGCGTAATCAGGGTTGGACGAAAACACGCGTCTTCGTTCGCTGCCTTAATTGAGAGGTAGAGAGGGAGTAATGGTAAAGAGGAGGGAGGAAAGGGGAGCAAGGAGACAGCAGATGGCGAGGACCACCTGTCTGGCAGAACGCTGTGGGCATACGCATCCAGGACGCCTCCGGGGGCTTGGTGGGTGTTTATTAAAATAAAAGCCATTGGCACCTGCTGAGGCACATGATTACAGGAGACCTGAGAGAGGAGAGAGGAGCGCTGAGCCAGGTGGGGCCCATCGGGTTTCAGCTCAACACAACGCCTTCCTCAGAGACCCCAGACTGGCCCGGTGGTGCAAATGAACCCCTCGTCTCCATACACAGACACGGTCAAAATAGGGTACTGTATAGTCCACAGGGGGCAATTTGGGACGACACCCTGCGATGGACGGTTCACTTGTTTAACCTTTATGCAATCTTTAGGTAACTTACAGAATGACCTTCTGGTTAGGCCATTAGGGTAGCCAAAGAAGGGCATTTGCTTGAATCCCCAAGTTGATTAGGGGGACAGAAAAAAATATGTCCACGAGTAAAGTCACTTGAATCCAATTAGGTCCCAGGGTAGATCCCTCACCACCACTCTTTAGGAGTACTTCAACCAAAGATGGGACATACATACACACACACACACATTTCCAGGGGTGCAGTTGGGATGTGAAGGGATGTGACCTGGTAGGGCTTCAGGCGGGGGACGTGTCTCTGTTACCAGGTAGGGCTTCAGGCGGGGGACGTGTCTCTGTTACCTGGTAGGGCTTCAGGCGGGGGACGTGTCTCTGTTACCTGGTAGGGCTTCAGGCGGGGGACGTGTCTCTGTTACCTGGTAGGGCTTCAGGCGGGGGACGTGTCTCTGTTACCTGGTAGGGCTTCAGGCGGGGGACGTGTCTCTGTTACCTGGTAGGGCTTCAGGCGGGGGACGTGTCTCTGTTACCTGGGGACTTGACAGCACCACAGCCAGACTGGCAGTCTTACCTTGTTGTTCATGAAGGCTTTCAGGCACTGGATGACTTTATGCTGACTCTTTCGGTCACGCTTCTCTTGGCTGGAGAGAACAGAGAGGAGAGAAAGACAGAGAGAGAAAGAGACACAGAGAAAGAGAGACGAAGGAGAGGCATTTAAGGGGAGATCAAGATAGAATTATGACAAATCTGTAGGTGGAGCAGTTGGCCATTTGCAGCCAAGTGTCTGGGCGTCTCAACTTACTGCTTCTTGTCAAGTAGTTTCTCCAGTGTGTCCAACAGCAAGCCGAGCCCCTCATGGCCAAAACTCTGCACCCAGCTGAAGAAGACAAACATATCAACAAAAAGACAAAGAAAATGTAATCAACAGCTTCTCGTCCAATTTACCGTGCGCATGACATTCACATAGAGCCTGCACTACTGAAGCAGACCAGTTGGTGTCATCCAAGAGCACAACAACCACTCTGGCGTGACAATAAAAGTGCCTTTTTTATAATATAGAGCAGCGTGTCTGGGCCCGTAGACTAAACCAGGGTTGCATCATGGTAGGGAGTTGGGAATATTAAGTACTAAGGCTGACCTGGATCATTCTGTGTTTGTTTTGAACCTATTAAACGTCAGCAAATTCAGAAAGGCGGAGATTAACTTTCCCCAACAGACCAATGGATGAAGCACCTAATGGACTAAAAGATGCTGATTTGACTCCATCTAAATCCCAGGTCCCTTCTCTCACGTCATAACATCCTTCCCTTTGGCAGCAAGACAGTTGGGAAAACGGCCTAAAACAAATGGGATGAACACATTTACAACCAATTTACATCCAGCCCAAGCCGGAGACGGCACTTTTCCCTGTCATAGACTGAAAATAAACCTGATTATTCCACCATGCTACACGGTGTTCACAGGCTAGCGAACAGTGACTCTAAAAGTCAACCTGATAAATATGATTTACTTTCCCATTTCCGGGAATAAGTAAGTCCCCCCCTTGCGTAGGTATCTATCATGTGAAGTGTTTGGCCCTGTGACCGGCCGGCTTGCTGTTAAAAGACGAGACATTTTGGATCCTCACTATAGAGACCGTTGCACCAAAGTGCCTATTAATGTGATGTTATGAGTTGTGTCCAGTTCAGCCTTAGTCAAAGTAAGTCTTATTATGATCTGAGTGTTTGTGTGCTTCTCTTTATTTGAATTATTCTAGATTTGCTATATTTATATACATATATATATATATATATATATATACATACATATATATATACATATATATATATATATATATATATATATGAATATAAACCCTTAATTTGCCTTCTACAGTTTCAAGGGATATTTAAAAGTATATATAATTAACATGAATCTAGCCGTGTCAGGCAGGGTCGCACTATCTTTATGTCAATTGACATTCTAATTTCCTTTGTACTATAACTATGGGTAATCTTTGTATTTTTCATAAGATGCCATTAGGTAATTATGTACGATTATTAATTTAATGAGTGTCTGATAAGAGACCCATTGGTCCAGTTCAGGTAACTTACATATTTAATATGACCACTTCGGTATTTGGTTTTGTAAAAAAAGACTCAGACCAAAAACGCTGTTTTTAAGCAATCTAGCTGATAGGTGATGAGGACGTTGTGTGGGAGGTTTTGTTCAACTTTATTCCACCTTCGGTCCTCTCCAACGCACCGGTCGATCTGCAGGTGTTTGAACGCTTGATATATGTAAGTGGTTGACATTAGCCTGCTGGCCTGTACACTGGAAACCCACCAGGCCACATAACCACAGACCCGGGCAAAATCTTAAGTATTGATTCAAACTTTCTTTTTTTAAATATATATGTGTGTGTGTGTGTGTGTGCCACTAACTGCAAAAGATTAGCGCCACATTTTTATATCTTTGAGCCTCAGTTTGATCATCCACATGTCAAACTTACGTTCATCATGGATTTATTTGGAGGCCCAGCATGAATAAAATGTAAAACATGAAGTAAAACATGAAGTTAAACTAGAAGTAAAACATGAAGTAGTCCGTCTCTTGGCCTCTCTCGAATAAAAAAAGCGGTAAAACCCGAGCATGGCTTTTGGAACTCAGTGATCATGCTCTTTATAGACACCCGTCTGGAGCCCTGATGGGTGAACGGGATCCAGAGAGCATGAAAGAGCATGTGTCTTTTAAAAACGCGTGGCTGGGGAGTAAAAAAACTGCCATTTTGAAGAGACGAGGAAGCAGACTAATGCGCGAAGAAGAGGCACATCAATGGAAAAGCAGCAATTTTCAAAAGAGGCGAGGAGAAACACTCACCAAAGGGTGGAAAGTAAAAGGACAGGAGTGTGGTTAGATGGTGGGTGGAGAAATGGATGAAGGCAGATTGATTAAACAGTGGAGACGGAGTATCGGAGGGATGGAAGCCGGGGGAGGGAAGGAGGGGGCAGACTAATCTATACAGTTAGAAGGGTTGGGAGGAGGTTGGGCCAGCGCCTCTCTGAATCCCAGCGGAGCACAGACCACAAGGCCGGCCCACATTCCAAACTGCGCCTCATTTCCTGAATTGTGCCCCCCCCCTCTCACCTGGTCCCGTAGGACTCCGGTGAAAAGTATGAAACTCAAAGTAGGTAGGGTGTGGATTGGGACTCATCCCCGACTCAGGAGAAAGCAGGGGTCATTGACAGTGAAATAGAAACTGGGAGGTTTTTTTCCCCAGGCGGTTCAGTTACACGTCGTCCATATGGCAGAGTAGAGATCTGCTTCTAACACCAATCGCATGGTGATTACCAGAGAAACACCTCTGAAGGGTGGTCCTTGAAACAGAAAACCCTCCCTGGGGAAAGAGCCATGTTTCATCGTTTTGTCGTAGCTCTGAAATGGCTTGACATGATTCTCATATTCGTGGGCTCTGGGATTGGTAGGCGAGCTGAATGTTTAGTGCCAATTATAGAATAGAGACCTGAGAACCTCTGCATCCAACAGCTACCCACACCGGGTGGGTCAAAAAGAAGGCCTGGCCTCCTTCTGTGGGAGAAGTTGATTCTATTTATACATGAAAATTATTTATTTGTTATCCATCTTATTATCTGTCGCTTATGAGAAACGTGTGTTTCATAGATAACGAGGGAAAGATGACGAGAAGAATCAGGTACAGAGGAATGTTAATATATGGGGTCAGACGAGTATGTGTGGAAATTCCCTTCTTTAGAACTAATATTAGGATGAAGCCTGGTGACCTTTCCGTGACCCCCCAACCCCCCTGGGGAGCATACGGAACATTCAAAAGAGTAACCGTCGATGACCAAGGCAGCGCTCCCCTCACTACCTGAATCCCAAATGGCTTCCAGATCCCAACACAGCCCTGAGGTTTCCGGTTCAATTCCAGTGCACTAAATATGGAACACGGTAGCATTTGGGATGCATGCGCCGTATCCTAACACCGTGGGAGTGATTTGAAGAACACAAGTCCTACCTGGGGAAAATATTTTATTCAGTGTTGTCCCACATCATCGGAGGCGATCGATGGGCACCGCCTGACTGAGCTAACAGAAGACTGACTTCACACAGGGATGCAAACACATGCAAGTTCATATATGGAAGGAGAGAGGGAGGAGAAAGGAGGAGAGAGAGAAATGGGTATTACAGAAAGGAAGGAATGAAAGACAGCAGAGAGAAAATGGGGAGCAGCGCAGAGGTCGGAGAGATGCAATTTTAAATGAGAATGAATTAAGAAGAGAGAAAGTGTGTGTGTGTGTGTGTGTATAAGTGTGTATAAAGGCAACCGCAGCTGAACGTCTGGTCATATTAGGATGCAGGTCTGGTGCTCTTCTAATCAACAAGCCACATGCCTCCCAGCATCAAATAATCACATCCTAGCATGTATGTCAGCAGGGAAACTCAAGGTGACGCCAAGCAGGGAGGGGTTTGGGGGTGTTGGTTGGAGGGGTTTGGGGGTGTTGGTTGGAGGGGTTT